>QYTT01089676.1:13277-27553 GCA_006980735.1 Dasypogon diadema | reverse complement strand
CGAAAGCATATGTAAATTGTGCAAGACATACGAAGGATACTTAAAAGCATTACACAGTCATTTCCTCTTGCGCTTTCCATCTTGCACCCAAAGCTCTTAAGGAGCTCTTTCTCCTCTTTTAACAACGACTGGAGGGATTATTTCAAATGTTCCCCCATTCAAAGGATCCTAACCAAGTTCAGACTTTCAGTTTTCTACCCTTTTTGATGGTCAATGGATGTTAGATAGCTTGCACTTTACCAGTTAATTTTTTTTTGCGTTCCTTTCCATTGCAAATGGTAAAAATATTCTCAGAAAGATTTCACACTTAAAATGCAATGCTATCTTCTCTGCTACAGAGGCTGGCTTCACCATTCAGCAAGATTTCGGAGTTTTTATTAGATTCCTAAACGGAATATGAAAATGTTGAAGTTATGCACTTAAACTCTTTTATAGGTTGTTGGGATTAGGGTTTGGTAAAATTTCTGAATGTAAAGTTCCTACAACCTGCCGTGATGTGTTTAAATGCAGTCGTAAATTTTTGCTATGAAAAAAAACTTATAGTGCACCTCCTGGGGTCGTTTTAATGATGCTGAGAGGGATGTAAAAATTTTGTTTGGTGTTAAATGAGATATTTTTTCTACATGTTAAGACTCTAATCCTTTAATTTTAGGCTGTGTATTATATCTGTCTGATTAAAGAACAATTAATTCACGCTTTAAGTTAATGTTATGGTTTCGAATTGTTAGCACCTTAGAAAGCTAAGAGCTGACTTATTAACATGCAACAATTTTCTGTTTGCTAAAAGTTTAAGATATTATCTTTGTAAATATTAATGCTTGTAATCAATAAGTTTTATTTTTTGCTCCTTTTTCAGTAGAATTTGCTTGAAAAAAGGCCCTGGCTCGAAACTGAAGTACTCCAACACAACTACTCTTGCTCCATCCACTGAAATATTTCTTAAGCATAGAATACCGAAAGGTTCCATTCTAGACCTAATCCTTTTTAACCCTTTAACTTTAATCAATTAACGCGGTTAAGTCTTCTATCTCAAGATACCCTACTTGACTTCCCATTCATCGCCTAGGCGTTGCCGTTCATGAAAGGTATAAAACTGAAAGAATTTTGAAAATAAAAGCAATGGAAATGGGTGAAGAAACTCCCTTCAAGACTAGTTTCTTTCAAGCAGTCTTTACCCTCATTTTTAAATTTAGAGCAGTCTAGCCAACCTAATATAAATAGTTTCAGTTAGATTTCACTTAAGTAACTTTCTCACCGTTTCCTTCTTATCTAAAAACAAAAGATATTTTACACCTCTGATACGATTCTAAATGTGTGTGCACATTTCTGGTGTTCCACAAGGTGCTATTCTTGGATCCTGATGCTTTCTACTCGCTCTCGAAGATAACACGACTGATGGCAATAAGAAAGGGCGAGGTAATAATACCAGCATGCAAGGTCATTACTGCAGCGGTATCCTAATCTATTCCAATTGTTTAAAAGCAGTTCACCACGAGTTCGCAGGGTTCCACAAATGGCCTCTGTTGGAACAATGCTTAAAAGGGCACATAAGGAGTATTCCTTGTTTCTAGAAACTTACGGTCCCCGTTACATCCTACAGCGCAGTTTCCCTCGACCTACCCTTGAGATAGATAGGCTGCGTTTTAGAAATCTTTTCCCCTTTACACCTTCCATTAAGTAAAGCGTCCAGAATTCTTTCCTCCTTTCCCTGTCAATTCACTTTCTTCCAAAATCGCCCATTTCTACAATTGCCCATATCTCAGTTATACCAAATATAAGCACATTCAGTTGCAAGCTCAATTAATTCGATCTTGAAAATGTATACAACTTCTTTGGACTAATAAGGCAATTTGTAAGACTGAATAAAATTTCATAGTGGCGCCACTTTTATTGCTCAATAGAAGCGACAAACAAGCCATTGCGGTGCACAGTATAGAGCCCAGAATTTTCATCGCTGAAAACAATAATAACACCCTTAACAAATTTCCTGGAAATTGCCATCCATGTTAAAATTTGCAAAGTATTTCTTGAAACCCCAACAGTTCTGTGACCCCTACACTACACCAATTTCACCAACCTCCTGCAAACTCAACTTACAACGAATTTTCGTTTTCATATTAATTCCCAGCAACCAAAGGTTAGTTGTCTCGATGAAGTTGATAATAGTGTGATGGAGTTTTCATGTACAGCCGCAGGGCTCTGTTGCACAAACACCATACCACGTACAGTAGCAGGATGGCCAGGACATCCTTAGAGGATGAGTTTAATTGAAATGCTGTCTATGATAGCTGCGGAGAAAGTTTCAATTTCTCGTTGCATAGATTAATTTCTGGTCTACGATGTGGGCGAGAAAAAGTGAGATTGTAGCCTTTCGGGCAGGTATCGTTAATGTAAATATCTTTTAGATGATCAAAAATGAAAATTCGGTTTCTTTTTTGTAAATTTTCTACAAGAATTTGCATTTATACTGCTTTACTCAAGAGGAATTAACGATAATTTAGAACACTCTGTCTACAAGAATTAAAAATTTCCACTTAATACGTATCTAATTCCCCTTTGAACTTGACCTCATATCCGGTGCACTCTAAACATTTTCGAGAAAAATATTCAATCCCATTTTGAAACGCTTTAATCTTTCCCTTCTCAATCTCTCTTACAACAGCAACAACAAATAAATAATCAGTCTCTAGATACTAACCCAATAACCCAATATAGTCCCCAAAATATCCCCACATAATACACGAATCCAACCATTTACTGAAAGTTTTTAACCCTTCTGTACCTTTTATGGTACCACTGTATCTATTTACATCCTTCCGCAATTTCCATTCATACAGAGGAGCCCTAAAATTTCACATTGTCCAGAGAAATATAAATTGCCAGGGAAACAAGCACCAAAATTGTATTCTAAATGCTTCCCTTGCCCACAAAATCCCTTAAGCTGTAGCACTTTTGGAGGTGTCCGGAGTTGCGGATAACAAATTTCTGCAGTACCATTTAAATGGAAATGCCGAGAGTGTTGGGAAACATTGCCTGCAAAATTTGATCTTCTTCTGTATTTTTCTTTTGTTTTTTTTTGGCTGCGCTAAGAATGAATAAAGAAGAAAAATGTATCTGAGTACAAGTGCCCGACTTGAGATTCCTTCAAAATCGATATATTCAAGTTTGAGTCGTGGTATTGTTTGCTGGGACTACCCAAAATTAAATTTCCCAGAAACAGAAATTGTTTCTCACCGGAAATCATGTCAGTTGGAAGTTCTCATAAAATTTTACAACTTTATTGGATGCCACCACTCAGCTCATATGAGCCCTTGGGGCTTCCCCAATGTGGGAGGGAATAATATTGAAATGAATGAAAATGTTGAAATGCCCCCCAAAACAATTTGATTGTCTATAGCTCTAGCAGAATGCAAGAGAAGTATCTTTGCGGTATTGTAAGGAAAATTGTGTCAACCAGACTTTCTTTTATGTTTGCATAAAGGACAAAAGGAAGCGATTGAGAAATGAAGAAAGGAAGGCAAAAGTCTTCGGTTACCACCGCTTCTGTTTGTATAGACGTCATTTCGAAGCCTTTAAATGTTTGCTGAGAGAGTTCCCAGCCGGCGCTTATTGAATATCTACAGCTCCAGGAATATGATCATGAGGTTGCAACTTTTGTGCAATCTTTTTCCTGTCAAAGCTTAGATGAACGGAGAGAAAAAAAAATACTTCGGATAGGATTGCATGTTTTCCCCATCCAAATACTTTATTTAATTACCATAGCTTCCAGGGCAAAGGAAAATAGTCTAGAAAAGCAATTCACCACCCCTCCAAGAAACTTCTGAACAAACTCTTTAAGAAATTTATTATGAACGCACCCGCAAGCAGTGATTAATCGCTTCCCCCCTAAGCTAATTGCCTTTAGTACTTGAAGTAGAAACATTTCACGTCCAACCCCCTAGTGTAGCCTGCAAGGAATTATTCAACCATTTTTCTTCGATACCCAGGAAAATTAAGTCGACATCTAAATGGATCTATGGCGCCAGGCAAGTGAATAAAAAATTCATTGGACGACTAAAGATGTCAACTATACTCGAGGACGAGGGGTTGTCGTAAAGTTTCCTTCCGCTTGCAGTTTCTTCTCTTAGAACGGAAGGGGTTTTGTACCCGTTGTCAGATGAAAATTGAAAAAAGACGAAGAAATTGAATACAACCCCAGTAAAGGTAAGGGGAATATGTGAATATTTTAAGAATTTCTGCATCGGGTTGTATCCATTTAAATTTTTCTATAAATATTTATTGAAGTGATTAAATCTTTTGTAGCCATCACTAAAGATGAACTATACTAGACAGGATTCGTATTTCCCAAGGACTTGGCAAGCCGCAGTGATGCCGTCCTTCAGATATCCTTTAAAATTTTTCTTCGACGGATAAATTTTTTGTTATTGAAATTCAAAATTCCTTTTCTTTGGCAGTTATTAAGCAAATTATTTAGCTGGATATCATTTTTGCAGAACTATTGAAACTGCTGACAATAAGGTATCTTTGTTGATATGTCGACCCTTGCATGCAGAATCAGAAAAACAACGAGAGCCCGGTAATAAATTAGGATCCAGATCATGTAACTGTATTTGACAACTATCGAATCGAGTGTGAAGAATCATAGGAACGCATGAAAAAGTGAGACAGAATTTTACAATATCACCACTGAAAACAGTGAGAAAAATGCGTTTTCTTGTCGATAGAACATCAGTGATCGATCCTTCTCTGAAATTTTTTTTATCATCGAATTTCGCTACAAAGCTTCTTGAATGGAATCAATATGATTTGACAACGTGGTGAATGCAGAAACTGATCTTCCAGTATTGTGGGTCTGCCTTATTTTGGGAATATTAAATTGCCGTACGTGAAATAGAACAATACAAGAATATTAAATATTTTTAATTTGGCAGTATGTCTTAGAATTCTTGTCAAGACTTTGACTTCACATATGACAAACAGCTACACATTATCAGTTAACATGTGACTAAACAAAAAAGTATCTAAGACATAGCCTTGTGGAATACCGTGAAATAATGGCAGGAGCTATTGAGCGAAGGGCTCTGCATTCTATTTATGATATTTTTCGGAGTATTGATGAAAACTGCATACCGAGAATAAACCATGAACTGTTATGAGGTCTTTGCTGCTCCCAATATTAACAACTTTATTAAATCTGGTGGGCTGAGCCGTTTTTAACAAGTGTTCCAAATGAAAACCACCAGAGCCCAGGGCGTTAAAATCGCCTTTTAAAAGAAAAATTTGAAGATTCTGGGGAGTGTGAAAGATCTAATTTAAAATGTTGAACGAATCTTCGGTCCCAATTTCCAGCTCTCTTTTCTCCAAACATATTTTATCTTCCTTCCTCTAGAAACAAATGGTAAAATCCAGCAGCCATCAAGAAAACTTTTACGTCCTATACAAGGAAAGATTGATTTTGATTGAATATAAAATTTTTACTAAAGAAATTTTGCATTATTTTGTATCACTTTTAACTGGATTCCGCTCATATAACAACAAGAACTGAACGGATTACTCGATTTGTTAATAAATTTCCCAAAGTTTTAATAAAAGCCCATAACGAATCTTAAGAAAAATACTCCCTCTGTACCACGTTTACAAGATAGAATAAAAGAAAAATATCTACCTGGGTCGACCAAAGTTTCTATTAGATTACTTCACATTATCCGTCTCCATGTGAAATCACTAACCCCTTATAATTCAAATCTTTTGTACAAAAGAATTATATGAACATGTAATCTCACGTATCTCTGTTAAACACAAAAACAAATCTTTTCTAAAAGTCCCCCATTTCTCTCAACATCATCTTACGTTATTGCCATGAATGTCCTGGTAGCTTCCGTTTAAACATTCCCTCAGGATCAATAATACTCGAGAAAATTTCTTGTGAAAATCTCAACAGTAAAGAGTGGGAACATAATCAAGAAAAACACACACACAAATACCATATAAACCACAATGAACAGGATAATTAGTCCGGGGTATATAATACATTGCGTATCACACTTTCCAAATGAGAGGAAACTCCATAGGGAGGTTCGTACGAGATAATTTCATTGTTAGCAGAAAAAAAAAACAAAATCTAGAAAATATGAAATGAGAACTTCGGATTTCCTTTGTGTGTCAAGACTTTTGTAAAGTTGTTTAGTTAAAAGTTGAACGTAATAATAAATTTCTTGTTCTTCGAGAGAAAAAAACATGTGTGTAGCCTCGTATTTGAATAAACAACAAAAGAAGAAAATTTGAATCATGGAAGGAAAAGGAAAGGGTACATTTTGAAATTTAGACCAATCACCTTGTATTAATGGTCTAAAATCCTTGATGGCTATTTTGCCACTTCAACTAATCAACATTTCGATATTTTTTTTTTATACAGACATGCTAATACTACATACCTATAGTTCGATATGTGTTGACAATAACAACTGCACGTCTATCAATTTCAATTCTAAAAGTAAAGTGCATAAAAAAATATATATGGTAGCCTTCAGCAGAATAGTTTCACATGAGTCGTATGAACGAATACATTTATCATTACACAAACTCGAGCCTTACACTTTCAAAATTCCCTTTGGGCAGTTTCAACTTTAATAGCAGTCCGGATAAGTGTGGAAACGTAACGTTGTATCAGTCCCTACAGAATTTAAATATCAAAAGATCCCTTTGGAGTTTTTTTTATATTTTGGGGTTCAGATTAAATTTCTGAAAGGATAAAATCTTGAACAGTTTTGAACCATCCCACAAAATAGTTTCAAATAATCCTCAGGCCTCCTTTACAACGATAAAATTTTACCTTATTCACCAACAGCACATCTAATCCCTAAATATCTAAATATAGCTGATAAATATGAATTGCAAAAGTTACCGCCTGCCTACCTTTTAATCCCAATAACGTATCAGCCACACCATAAATACCCCTTTTCAATCAGTAAATTCAAAAGTATCCTGTCCAATCAACCGTCGGCCAAAACAAACAACAAATCTTCGACAGAAATCTCTTCTTTCTTGTTGCGGATTAGTAAAATCATTGTACAGGCATCATTGGTTCTAGAATCGAGAGGTTCAATTGAGATTTATGGAGAAATTGGCAATACCACCAACAGGGTAATACAGCTAGTGGGGGTTGTGGGGTGGTGGTTGAGATGCCGTTGCTGTGGTACATCCTTATTCAAATATCCTCCGAAGGGAACAAGGCTAACAAACAAAATTAATGGTCATAAATTTTAATTTGCCGAAAGCTTCTCGGATTTTCAAGATACATGAATAAGAAGCCCTGGGAGCCATGAGATTTTTTCCCACTTTATGGTAGGCAAACACATATTCTACCCCCCTCCGGTGGAGGCTTTGTACCGAGTCAATTATGTACTTATTCAAGATCGCTACAGGCCAATATGGTAGTGAATTAGAAATTATTATCGAGTGGTATTTTCTACTCTTTTTGTTTGGGAATTTTAATAGACAAGAGCGGTTTATTTGAGGTTTCATGAATTTTTAGTAAGCACAGAGCATTATGGGTTGTGTGTATGGATAGCTTTAAGCAAGTTCGAAATGAAGTCAATGTTATGGGCTTTGAGAAAAACTTAAGCATCACTGGATTTACATTTCCGTCATTTTGCGACTCTATTTTCTTTATATGTGGCTTTATTGAAGTGCTTTTAAATACCTTTTTGGGGCCCTGGAGTCCAATTAATACATCGCGTCGCAAATCTCTTTTAAACCTTGTACCGCCACTACTTTTTGCGGCTTGGCAGCTTCATAAAATTAGAAACGTGCAGTGTATGTATACTTCTCTGTATACTTCAAGTAAATCAACATTAGATGTCCGTAATAATCTTCATTTGTCCGATCAAAGTTCTGCTCTCAGATAACATCAGCTCTGATATTTTACGTAAAACTCTGGCGATATCATTAATAAACGTAGAAAATAACAAGGGACAGAGAATAGATCCCTGTGATACTCCACACTTTACAAAAAGACAAGCCTATCTAGATCCATTACAGCATACTGCCAGTGACCCATACCTCAAGTAATTGTTAATAAATTTTGTTTGCCTTAAAAAAGTTACATTTCACTCTTAATCTTTCTACAAAGAAGTTGATAATCGACAGTGCAAAAAAGTTCTAGAAAAATACAACAGTCACCCAATCAATCTGCTTGCGAGAGCCAATCTATATTTTCTTACTATTAGCTCAACACCATTTGTCATAACTAAATTGGATACTGAAACATACTACTTACCACTAACACTATCCTCATCTTCTTCCTCTTAATGGGGCAGCAGCTCCTCTATGATCCTTTTTTTGCTCTTCGAGATCCATTTATCAAAGAATTTCCCATTTATGCAATATCATATTTTTTCTTCAGCTGCTTAGTAATGCATAACCTCCACCTGGTCGAAAGTTCCCCATGCATTTGAGATCTGACGTGACTCCACCTCAGACCATAAATGACTTTCTGTGTACTAACAGTCTTCACTTTTTTATCAAATAAGAGAAGTTCGTTTTCATTAACAAAATTCCCGAATTGCATCCAACATCTTCTGCTATGTTTCGAAATTGTCTTGTCTTGTCTTTTTTATCATAGCGAGCAGCGCTGTACATCCACTTTGAATACTTTACAATTCCTGATAGACATGAAATGTTTTCTTTAACCCCATCTTTTTGTGTCCTTTTACAAGAAATTTTCTTTTTTGGATGATACACAGTACTTAGAAAATAAACTAGTTTGGTGTCCTTCCATACAACAAAAACAAGATCGTCATTTACTCGCCATTTACTTGTACTGATCTTTAAGAACAATCAGAGCTGGAGGCTTAGGCGTTTCGTCCTTTTTTATTTTGGGTAAATTCGTATGATATTTCGCACACTTACTTATTTTCCTTTACACAGGTCTTTGACAACACATGCCCCTAGTTCAATATCTGTGGCATTTTTTTACGGCTGCAAAAATTTTGACCTGATAGAAGTGTTCAATAAGGTTGTCATATCGCACCCAAACTTTGAATCGCCCCTTTATGAATTTTTTGGGCATATATTGCCTCAAAGCACTATAGTATATCAAAAAAAAAGGCTTCCAGTTCCGACACTGTGATGGGGACCCCATGTTTTAATCTGTTTGAAAACTGTTGAAAGCCTCTTCAGAGATAAATGTATTGAAACAGACTCCTACAGAAATTCTATTAGGAAAAAACTGTGATGGTCTCGGAACTATTAACTGAGTTGGGAATTTGATTGGGGTGAATCAATTGCAGGAGACAAATCTGAACGGAAAGCAGTCGCAATTACTAGTCTTGAGGGCGGACGGTTCTATGAAAGAAGTTTCATTTTCGTCCTTATCACTTTTATTGCCTAAAATACATAAAACAGTAAAACCTTTAGAAATCTGACTACAATTATGAAAGATTCACTACATTTAAAATTTATGGTTGCGTATTACTCATGATAATTCAGGCTGATCAAAAACTCACCTTTATGCCCACAAATCAGAAATACAATACATCATGTTGGTGTCACATTTTATTTTTCTTGCGGTTTGTATTTATATGTGTGTTGTTCCTGTTGTGAATAGCAAGTATTATGTTCTTTTTTTATCAGCAATCGATGAGTATTAATACTGTTAAAATTGTAAAATTCTTGACGATTCTGTAACAAATAAAACATCTTCATTTATCGGATAAATTGATTCAAAAGCATTTCAAATGGCAAAATACCAGCATTTTATTCTTATTAAAAATTTATTTGTATAATAAATTCTTACACGATTTCACTTTAATCCATTTCTTATTACCAACCTAATTACTAGCCTTGGTTTTGCCAAAGATCATAAAACATACTTAATACGAAAAACGGAGGACGAATTAGAGAAACACAAATTACGGGGACTCTTGGGAGGAGGAGGAGAGGGAAGAAGAGTTAAAAAGAAATTTTAAACGACTAATGATAGAGGAGCAGTAACAACTAAAAATTAGCCAATACGCCATTTCGAACAAAAAAAAAATCTTACGTCTTATCACTATCTAAATATTTTTAAACAGGAAATTTGTAACAGAATTCTATCAAACGGAAACTGGTTGTTGTTCTAAATCGAAATGAAATCATATCTTCATAAAATCAGAACTGTGAAAAATTGTAAATTTAAAAGAACAAATCCTATATACAGTGCGTCACCTTGTCTATTCAACACACACAATTAACATTAGAGCAATCGGCAATTTACAGCACTTTAATTTGGCTTTTTTTAGAAGCTCATATATCCCCGGGCTACATTTTGGCGACGAGCAAACAGATAGGCAATTAGAACAACTAGAATTAAAGCTGCTAGAGCAATACCAACAGCAATTGGGACAATATCAGGGGTGTCAATGGCATCACAATCTTTGGCTGTTGAAAATTTCGTTGAATTTTCGGTACGGAAAGCTTCCAATTGAACGTTGGTTAATTTAACAGCACCGACCACTTTGGTATCATCAATGCTTGCCGTCATGTTAAGGACTTGTTCACGGGTACAGTGATAAGACATTTGGAGTGGAGTTTTGAACGTGCTCCCAATGTGATGTAGAGTTCGTACTTCATTATCTGAAATATAATTGTTTATCCATCCGGTCAATGATTATTATCTTCGTGTAAAAATCTGCGATTTGTCTAAGTGGACACTTACCTTGAGCATCTGGGAACACTTTACTAACTCGAAGATGGAGGCTCATGATGTGTAGAATGTATTGAGTCCCGTTCTTATCAAATTCCATATATAGAAAACTGGGAGCATCATGCGATCCCCATTGAATATTCACCTGTTGTGTAATATTTTGACATGTAAAATCCTCTACACTGGAATCCACGGGCAAATTGAAGATCCCTTCCGCTGTTTTGTTGTCTAAAAAGAAAAGAATTGTAGAAAGGATCTAAATATAATTCATAAACTTCTCGAGAATAGTAAACAGTTTGGCAAAACAGCAAAAAAAAGCTCATAACGCATAAATAATCTTTTCCACGGAAATGAGTAAGGAAATTGATATTTTAATTCCTTTAAAATTCATGATTCACCCCTTACAGCTAAGAATCACCCGTGAACGCATTGAATTCCCATAAAATATTCCCTGCATAAAATGTAGACGAGGCAAATTCTTATCTCCTTCAATTTTAATCGTTTTTATTGTTGTTTTTCAATACTGAATATCAGCAATATGAAATCGTCTTCAATAATTTGCTTGTTCACGGAAAATTCTTCGGAGCTCTATCCAACTATTAACAAATAAAGAAATTGGATAGTAAAATTTACCTTTTGTCATATAGGTGAAATTAAATTGAGCTGCCATTTGAATCAAAATGCAACTGGTATTCCATCTTCCAGTTGATGGTTTCGGATATGGAGTTGGTTTCGGAGTTGGCTTTGCGGTAGTTGTTGTTGGTGGGGGGGTTGTTGACGTTGTTGGTGTTGATGTTGTGGGAGGTGGAGGGGTTGTTGGTGCTGATGTTGTTGGAGCTGATGTGGTCGTAGTAGATTTTGGAGTTGTTGTTGTTTTTAGCGTTGTTGTTGTTGTTGGCTCTACTGTTGTCTGAGGTTCAGTTGTTGGTTGAACTGTCGTCGAACTGGTTGTTGTTGTTGTTGTTGTAGTCTTTTTCTTATCAATGTCATCATTAGATTGAGCTAAAAATAAAAAGAAATTAAATATGTAATTCTAGTGATTAATAGGAAATGAATTTAGAATGTTACAAGTAACATTAAAAGTTCTGGAAATGTATTTCCAAAGATTTAAATAAAAGGATTAAAAATAGTATTATTCGACTCTAAATTTCATAACGAGCAACTGGTAATGGTAAGGATGATTTTATTAGGATTTGTGCTCGCTTTAGACATTTTTTTTACGGTGTAGCCAAAGCTCAGGGAATACCTTATGATGCTATAGCACAGCCTTGACGAGAAGGGACATAGGAATGGGAGAAGAGGAGTTAGGAAGTCGAATGTAGGTGTCGGTGCACATTCCATTTGAACAACTGTGGTCTGTAGCGCTGGGAGAAAACATAATAGTTCAGAGTTCGGTGAATTTTTTCCAAATAAAAAATATTACATTTAAAAATGTCGTTCCTAAAATAAATACTGCAAAAGAGGCAACAAAAACGTTTAATATAATCTAATATTATTTTGTGAGGTACTTTTAGCACAACGTCGAAGCAATAAGCATACCAAAAACACACAAATGCATTTATCATTTTATAAAATGCCACTCAGTCATGACTTGGCAAATATTAGCTTTTTTATTATGTCTATAGAAACTGTTTTCAGGCATCTTTCTTTTAAATTCGATATTTGTACACAAAAAAAAAATATCCGGTGTACACTCATTGTGTACAGTAATGAGCAAACTATGATAAATATTTTGTTTTGGAGTATCATCAAATATTATTGCCAATGCACTAATTCCTCCTCCCTTTACACAGAAACATGTTCTTCTAATTCATTTTTATCTGTATTTTGCGTGCAATCTCCTCGCTTTATCTAAAACAAATTTATACACAAATTGATACGGCTTCTAAAAAAATTTCCTTCAAAATCTGATTTGACCTCACTGTTAAATAAGCAAATTAAAAATCAGCAAACAATTATATGGTACTGAAAATCACCGATTAAAAGGTCTCCAAATTATTTTGAAAATTGCTTAACTTGACCTTTTTCACGATAATTTTTATGTTCAAATTGATCGGACATGGAATACTGAAGAGAACTTAAAGACAATTCAATGATAACCTTATGACAACACCTAAGAGCTTGCTTGCATTTTTTTTGGTGATAATCAATATTCTTGCGTAACAAATAAATAAAAAAAGAAACCAGCTATGATCAGTCGTGCGATAGTGGAACACAAGCCCACGTCAGAAAGCTTAAATTTAGTCATTGGCTAGATTACTAATTATTTGCCGGGAGATTGAGAATTTAAAGTAAGACGTTAACGTCAGCAAAAGTCACTCTTTTGCACTTGAACACAAACGAAAAGAGTTACGAATTTGATTGATTTCAGATAGATAATTATATGCAGAAATTTTTACTTTACAAATTAAATTAATCAAACTAATCATGATGGTAGCAGAGTAACACCAGTTATTAATTACCGCCATGAACTGTTAACAAGTGCTATTAGTAACTTTATATCTAAATCCAAAAGAATTGTATACGAAAGAATTTCTGCGAAATGCTCTGTCAACCTAAGTCGTAGAAATTTTATTTATCGTAAATATTTATTTACCAGGAATGCCAGCTTAACAGCGCTCAGTTTTCTTATAGTGCTTAACAGCGCTCAGTTTTCTTATAGTGCGTACCGCACCGCGATAAATTTATATCAATAAATTTCAGTTTATGAAAGAGTTTTCAGCAGTTGGAATATTGTAAACTGTTGAATTTCCTCCAAGACAACAATCATAGCGAAAGTTTTCTTGTACATGTTACTTATGTAATTTTTGAATGTATTTTAGGTTCCCATGAAATTTGAATAAAAATTTTGTCTCGTATCTAAATCTACTAACATTGTAAAACTTGAAAAATTTGCCACTCGTCTAAGTTGACCAATGTGCTATAACATTATTCCAGGCTATGAAGATCAATCCCCTTTATAGCTTGTCCACCCGCTTTTAAGTTGGCCAAAATATTGCATCGCCGTTGACCAACTTTCATAGGTTTCATTCAAAATATGAATTTCTTAAGCTTATTTTTACGATTATATTTTTTAGAGTCTGAATTCATAGCATGCAGCACATAAACGTTTCTTCTCTTCTCAATAGGGTTTAGGAGATCCTTAAATTCTATCAGTTTCCCTTCTAAAATGACATTGGGTATTCTGTCGCTGTTCTTCCTATATATCACTAGATTAGAGCGGTATCTTTTTGAAGGAAATGTTCTTGAAGTCTGCGGGCTTCAATACATGTGCCCCAAGCAGCTGGAATCAACATCGTGCAACCGCCTTGCATTCGCATAGAATGTGCTCCGAGGTTTCACCCTCTTCGAGACTCCGATTTAATCTTATCAGATAGGGAGATGTGATTCTTAGATCTCCAATCCCCGTTTCCGTCTGGACATGGCTCGGCTTTGTACAACACCGCTTTAGCCTTCTTCATAATAATTTTGCTAAGGGATGGTAAATACAGTAATGCTTCCATAGCCACCGTTGATGTGATGCGCACGGCACCAGTTGCACTTAGACATGAAAGTCTTTAAAGCTTGTTCAGTTTAAGATCGACTGTCCTTT
>QYTT01089675.1:0-11862 GCA_006980735.1 Dasypogon diadema | reverse complement strand
GTAGTTACTTTCGGATCCTTTCGTTCCTGTGATGATTTCAGGAGTGATGAGTAGGGAAGAACATATTATACTACCGCATTGCTTTACACAGGATCTTCGAGGAAATGGTGCTAGCTGTATTGCAAAAAGTTGTGTGAGCCTGGGTAGGCAGTGTATGGTGGCGTTCCTAGCATTGGGTACGGGGGACGATCAAGTAATTTATCTGTCCTGCATTCACAGTTGCTTATTCTTAATACTGCACTGGCTATTCGCTTTTATAATGGAAAAATTCCTTTAAGAAAAACACCGCAGTAAGTACAATGTGAGAGAATTAACAACTAAGTTAAGTAACACTGTACGTAAAGAAGTCAGTGAGTACAACTATTTAAAATATGGAAACTTAAGCCTACTCTACAATGAGCCAACCATCAAACCATGAACCAACCGTGTTCAGGATTTAGTACTCTATCGATACATCGCCTAAATATAACATGTCGATGTATGTGTTGGAACAACTTTTGACAGTTCGAAAGCAATTTCACTCGGGACGGTGTTTTAATTCAAATTTTCACACAAATATTTGACGGTTGTCCCTGACAATTGGCTAACATGATGAACCGGAAATGAACAAAGTTCATTTTTAGTAATAAATTTTGTTTGTTCGACCCTGTTTTGGTTTGTATTTAGAACATGGTTGGCTGACATGTTAACAACTATACTAACAAGAAATCGTGGTCAAACCCACACAAAGGCGCCTATTTCTTTCTTTACGCAAGAGCCAGCGAAAAGTGGATTTTGGTGTGGCCGTGGCAAGTTGGGTGGTTGGTTGGTTCATTGTAGAGTAGGCATTAATAACAAGTTTTCCTACCTATTCAGCAGTCTGGCAGTCCACCACCTTCTTCCCTCACCATCTCACGGCTCTCATCAGTAGCAAGGAGTGGGATCTTTCCTCCTTGTTGGCTTGTTTTCGCCCGATCTCGGCTTTTTTGATGTAGATGGCTTTTCATTCTATTGCAAAGAGTCAAATTGGAATCACCGATACTGTCGCACAGGCCACCCTGAGAGCACCTCGTCTCTTCCTCAGAGGCTAGACGCTTCCTATCCACCTCCACCTTCATGTGGTCCCCCCGTATCTTAGCGCCGTACAACAGTATAGACTGTGTTGCGTCCATGAACACACGTCGCTTACTCGACTTTGGGCCGCTAATATTACCCATAATCCTGCCCGGGTACGCCACCTTTTTTGTTGTCCGATCGGCATCGGATCTCTTCCCCGTGGCTCGTCATCCTCCTCATCACCTGATTCAGCTTGAGCTGCGCTAATTCAGCTTGAGCCGCTATCAACACGGCGACGTCGTCCGCGTACCCCACCAGGAGCGTCTCCACCGGCATAGTGTCTAGTGGAGTACGATATACCGCTAAGGTGTTGGATTTAGTTTGATTTAGCAGGGTTAAGCGCTAGGACATTGATCAGGGTCCACCGGTAAATGGCATTCAGGTCTTCATTAATACACTCAATTCCATCTTTAACCATAGGACTAGACTTAATTAACCTCTCTGACGACGAATATGTTGAATGTGTTTGGAGAGAGGAGTATAAACGTGGATTTCCGAAACGGCCTTCTATGTTTCGAGAAGATGAGAAGTTGAGGCGACAAATTATAAGCCAAATAGATTGTCACCCAGAAGTGATGGGTAATTTGTTAATGAGGCGCTTAGATTTGTCATTTCTCTAAAGCTTAATGTGTCGTGGAGAAACGTTCCACAAGTTCCACATGGTGGAAATCTTCATCCTTAATACTCAATACCTGTTCAGGAACTTCTGCCACAAGATCTCCGGACATTGCGGAAGTTCTTGTAGTTACTCCGTTCGCGCAATTAAATCATTGCCATCACATAATCCAAACACGTATTAAATATTCGTCGTCAGAGAGGTTAATTATATTTTTGAACACCTTCATCTGAAAAACACTTTAAAGCACTTTAATTTCATAAACCTCGATAAAAATAGTACGTAACACCAGGTTCTTCCCTTTATATATTCTTACATGTGTTCAGTCAGAAAGAAGTCAATTCAATCACTTGTAATAGATTAAAAAGAGTGCATTTACTACCTCTTAATACGAAAACAATAAAGCAATTTCCAAATACAATAATGTTTATCCTTTCGAGTCATTAAGTGGGGCAGGTGTTAAAATAATCACTTTTACTTCTTTAAGCCGATGCATCTCTGGAAAATATTAACAGCTGGGTTCTAACTTTTTATGGCGAATTCGTAGGTAACATCATAAGTAATTAGGGTTACCAACTCTGGATCAAAAGGGATCGGGAGAAGATGGTGAAAAGTCGGGAAATATGAAAGAATATCGGGAGAAACAAAGCCAGACTAATTCAAATTAATTACGTTTTATTAAAACATAAATTAACAAAACAAAAAATATATTTGAGAAACATAAACACTTTCATATGTAAATTCATAAATGTACTCATGTATATATTAAAATAAGTACAAATTCACAGCTTTTGGTACTTTTCAGCTCCTTGGCTTAATTTAAGAATTTTTTCACTTTTAGATGACCTCAAGAAATCCAAGAATTCTTCCAGTTATAAATAAATTTATTTTTGTGCAAATTTCCGCTTTTATTGTATTTATTTTAAGTTTATTTCTTTCATCTATCCAAAGTTTTTCCACCATCGAAAAAACTTTCCACAAACGCATTTGCAACAGATATTGAGAATATTACCTAGACAATCTTTTCTAACTCTCTTAGCTGATTATTTTGGAGTAATTTACTCCAAACTTTTTGAATTAAATTTTAATTATCTTGAGAAGTTAGTATTTTTTTATCCATGTACATATGTGTGCATATGTGTACCTATAGTATGAAGTTTGCTACAATTTTTAATTAAAAAAGAAAAGCGTTTATACTGAAGCTAATATGATTACATCGAACCGGTTTGGTACCGATATTAACAGACAACATAGATAAATGGATTTTTTTAATTTGAATTGAAATTTGACAAAAAGCGGGAGGCATGATTAATAAAACTGGAGAGCTGGAGGTTGTGAAAACTGCGATCTCCCGTCAAATCGGAAGAAGTGGCAACCCTATAAGTAATTCATTTATGTAAAAAAAATAAAGAAAATAATTAGAGAAGTTTTAGAGGAAAGTGCAATTTTTACTAAAAATTTTTCTTTGACGAGCCAAGGAAACACCACTTAGAGGATTAGCATCTGAAATTGGGACACTCGGCATATAATAATATTTTATATACTACATATAAGTTATTTAATGTCTTCCTCCAAATTAATAACTCTCATACGTAGCAATCACTAGTAAAATAGCTACAACTGCACCAAATATTTTTGACGAGTGTAGCTCGTTATTGCCAACTTGGACAAAGAAAACTCAATAAACACGAGCTGGACTGGTCATTTCACTACAAGGGGGTGGAGCTTATAAACTTCTTTTTTTAAAGTTTCTAGTACTATTCTCGTCAATATCATCTAACCTGAAGGAGAGAACTTGAGAGTATTATTGACGCTTTACTCTGCGTTCATTATTATAGAATTTTGAATTAATTTTTCTACTTGTTGACTTTATTTCATTCTAGTTTCCAGACTTCAATATTGACAACTATCAAAATATTTTCAGAACAGTTTTTTCTTGGTAGACATTAAAATTATTTAAAAATATTCCTAATAATAAGTTTCTTGTAAAATCAACGGAAGAGGAGATAAATCTCCATTATAATCAATCATCTTCCAAAGAACTTATTTGTGACACCAAGTGCCATTAGAAGCTGGCTTAACTCTACCTGACAATGCAGATAAATTCTGCACATAATTATAAAGGCTTCATTCCGTTTCCCGAATTTCCATGGAGGCTTATCTTTTGCACAAATAACGAACTCATTAGTATACGCAAGGCATATCGTGTCTTGGCAACTAAAACGGCTGATTTAAGTTTATCTAAGACAGCTGAACTGAAACAAAAGGGATAATCAAACGAAAGTCGGATAAACAACATCCATATTTACGGGGCGATAAGTTTCCTTCCGATTCCTCTTGTGGGAATACTTTCCGTGTATTGACATAATTCCTGTAGGTAATCCATTCACATGATTGCACATTGCTCATATTACAAGCTCCAATGGCCTGACATGGCCTCAGATAGTGCTTTATAAATAGCTCTCATATTCTACAGAATCGATTCCATTCGATAGAATCGAGCACATTGTCTTTGAAATTGCTTTCTCGTCCTGTAGCGGTCTGAACCTTTGATTTATTCTATTCCTTTTTTGCTGGAGCCCTGGAGGACGTTTCAAGTCAGATAAAATTCTTGTAAAGTACTGCAAGTGGCAGTGGAGACTTGGAACCGCAATGAATTATTGATAGTGACTTTATGTGTATCCCAAGGGATGGCTAGGTCATCGTCTTTTCTGTACACATCTATCTTTTGCCACTCGAGTTGATAATTGGATAATCCCATAAGAAGTTGTAGATCCATTTAAGTTCTTCTTGGCATTGATGTACGGATCCAATTAGTCAGTCTGAATACATAAATAATTAAAAGTTTGCGCATGGCCTGAGATTTTATAACTACTTCAATTTTCTTGCCTCCTTGAATGCACAACTGAACAAAATGCTGGCAAAACTCCAACTAAAATGAATCTACAATGAAAGATGTTTCCCGCAACTCTTGTAGCCCTTATTTGTAAAGTGTCCTACGATTTTCTTACATATTTCCGGTTGTTTATTTTTAGCTCGAAATGACAAATATATATTGAAGAGATTTTGGTTTCTATTAAAAGAGATGTAGAAATATTAATTTTTGATTTCAAG
Source organism: Dasypogon diadema (assembly GCA_006980735.1). Taxonomy (NCBI): domain Eukaryota; kingdom Metazoa; phylum Arthropoda; class Insecta; order Diptera; family Asilidae; genus Dasypogon; species Dasypogon diadema. Next base: position 7,037 of record QYTT01089675.1, on the reverse strand, counting down.
AAGGCAGTAAAGGAATTAGCACGAAATAGGATTATACACGTTTTTTTTACATTTTTTTTTAAATTTATTATTATCATGTGTTTGGGGATTCTGCATCTTTTCAATCAGAATGACGGAGGTACACAGGGTGTTACAAAAAAGGCGGATAATTCAAATCAAAAAGGAAGAAAGACAAATCAAGAGCATTTCTATTACATGATATTTTTGATATGTATCTGCAAAATAAATTTTTGAAATTTCTTGGCACCTAATCCCGAGACCAAGAGGAAAACACGACAAACTACTCAAGATTATTTCGTAAAGAGTGACATTGAAATGGATAGTCTAATGAAAGGTTAGATCCCGGAGATTTTAATTTTGAAAACCGGTTCGCATACCGCCATACGGTTTTTGTGAGAAAAATAGAAAATTAAAATGAGATCGGTGAAATTTTTACCAATTTCCCTACGAGATTCTGACAGAAGAAAGGTAGAGAGTGGTGAATGATTCATTTGATCGCGTAGAGGATTCTCTATCAAATTGCGCTTCACTCGGCTTTATGAAGTGTATACAAAATAATTGACGGAGAGTTAAGTAGAAAAGGTACTCAAAAATACACATCACCTCCCATCTATTTCCCATATAAGGTGATTTTGTGATTGTTATGTATTTCATAAACACCCAAAGAAGATCTGCAATCAGTTATAGCGAAATTGGCGCAATATATAAACTAAACACCATCCAAATCAATGACAATTTTTAGAATCCTTGGAAAATCGCATGAATCAAATCAAGATTTACGTATAAAGAATGGATCGCTAATTGTCATACCAGTTTGTAATTAATTTCAGATTTCGTCAGGGCAATGAGAAAAGCATTGGCTTTAGTGGTAAAAGTAATATTCACATTCACGAAAGGTTATCGTCCAAAAGCCAGCTGCTGTTTTGGCATGAAATGGATTTTAAACGTCTAAGTAAAATTTCAGCTGTTTTTATACCCTAGAATTAGTAAGTTTAAACAAATGCTATGCATAAAAATATTCATGATATGCAGAAATAAACTATGTTGCTATTAATGGTAGAAGAAAAAAAATCGTTTAATAGATGTCTGTCTGTATGTTTGTCCGTCCACGCGTTATCTCGAGAACGCCTTAAGCTAGGGACTTGAAATTTGGTACACAGATACCTTATTAAAATAGAAAGGTCAAGGATAAGATTTTCTACATGCCAACGAAATATTCCCTAAATGGCTAATATATAAGTAGTTGGGATTACTAATTACAAATTTGATACCAACTTTTAAGAATTCATAATGGCGAATCAAATACGGCGTTGTTTACGAATATGACATCAACTTTTATGAATTCAATATGACGGATCCAATATGGCGCAGACATTTGTGAGAGTTGTGTGGAATAGTCATGAAAACATGTATATATCCTTTCGCTGTAAACCAGAACTATTTTAAGTCCATTAAAGTAAATTTTAAATGAGGGCCGTTTTTAAAAAGCCACGACAATTTAAAAATAACAAAAGGAATTTCATGTTAAAATTCAAAGAGGTTATTAAAATTCGACAAGTAGTTAAAAATAATACAGCAATTACAATCATTCAAATTGTTCTCTTGTAAAATTTACTTACTGATTTACAGCGGTGATTTATTCTTGAGGTCCCTGAGTACGATTTTGAAAATAAATTTTAAAAATTTAGCATGGCGGTTCCAATATGACGGGAAAAATTGCTTAAAATTTTAATGGAATTTTTGTAAAATGAGGATCTTATGAGTTTTGGGATGGATGATTACAAACATGGGATTCTATTTTATACAAGTTCAATATGATGAATGTAATATGGCGGATATCATTTTAAAACTTTCATTGGTTACATTGTGTGCAGAGTGCACTAAAGGTAAAGGGGCGATGGAATATCTAGAAAAGTAGAGATCTAGGGAAACAATATATTGGATGGCTAAAAAGAGGACTGAACGAATTTATTTTCTTGAATGATTTTATAGTGCTGCAAAGCAAAAAAGGGAGGAAATATAAAACGTAAAATTTGTGTGCAATAACGTTTGTGGGGAAAGAAGAAATATTATAATATTTTATTTTATTTATTTATTTAATTATTAAAGCACATTTGAGATTATACAGCTCATTAATTACGTGCAAATTCCGAGGGAAAGAATTCTAAGAACTGAAGTGTCATGTAGTTCTTATTTATATTTCACAATAATAGAAAGAAAAATAAAAAAAGAAATGAAATAAAAGCCTATCAAATCAAATAACGAAAAGAGAAAAAAATTAAGACTATGCATGTATTAAAATCAAAGCTCCTTATAAAAATCCAGGGCTTTCCCCCTGAAATCCCTGATACACTCCGCCATTCTGACACCCAAAAGAAGCTCATTCCAGACTCTGACTTGAATATGATTTTTAAGATATTGCGGAGTTAAATTATTAATAATTTTATAAATCATTACACATAACTTGTATTTCAGAAAGTCGTCCAGCTCAAGACAAAAATTTGTTTAGAAAACCCCGAAATGTGGTCACATCTTCTTAGCCCAAATATATATCTAGCGCTATAATGCTTGCGACAGTAAGTCACCTACGATTTATACTGTCCAGATTGCAATAAATAGAATCACCATAAGTAACAATGGGAAAAAGTAGCGCTTTGACAAGTCTCAGTCGAAATTGTCTAGGGTTATAGTCCACATGACGCCAAAGAGCTTTCAAACCTCTGTATACTTTCGAAATAACAACATCTATGTGATGGTGTCAGGTCAGCATACTACCGAAAATAAAACCAAGATTATTAACGGTCAATACGAGTAGTGTTTAAGTAAAGAGGTGGAATTGTGATTTTGTCAACATATCGGTTGTATAAGACAATGCATTGTGTTTTTGATGGGTTCAAAACTAGTTTGTTTATCGAAGCCCATTCAGCGATACGTAGTAAATCCTGATTGAATTTAGAGATGCAATGGGAAAAATCGTTATCGGGCGAAGAAAGATACAGCTGGACATCATCAGCATAAAGAGAAATAGGAACATGAACCATGTCGTTTATACATAAGACAAATAGCAAAGGACCTAGAATTGAGCCTTGTGGTACTCCAGAATTAGTTGGAAGCAAGGTTGAATGCTAAGAATTTACTACTACAAACTGACTTCTGTTTTGAAAATAAGATAAAATAAATTTGGCAGCAGACGGACAAAACTTATACTGATTTACCAAACCTTAGACCATTTACCAAACCTTAGAAAAATCGAGCAAACATAATACTGTCGTATGCTTAGCGATTTCAATATGATTTTGGATCAATGTTCCAAAGATTTTCATGATTCCTATATTTCTTGATGAACTTTTGAAGACAACATTTTTTAATAAGAACACGAAATAAAAAAAAAGCGAACAGAAAATCGCAAAATATCCATTTGGTATCGGATATACGCATCTAAAATATTAAATCAACATTAGGGCAAATCAGTGTTGCAAAAACTCAATTTTCAATTCCAAAACTGGGAAAGTTCAGTGGAAATTGACATTAGTAGAATAGGAACTTAGCATATATGAAATTTCATCGGCCCATGAAATTCTAAAGGGATGGTGGCATACTAAGGGGTAACGCTTGTTTCTCGCTCTTCATGCAAAAACAAAACAGAAAAATCTGTTACTTTACATAGCAAGGAGATGGTAGTGTTGCGTTGCATCTTGTACAGTTTGAATTTCCAAGATAATATTAGTAGCAGCATTCTTCTTTAGACAATGCCGTGACTTGTCACGGCAAAAATTGTGGTCATATAATCTCCGTGATGAATCCAATTTCTACGTTGACGAGACCCTTCAGATCTCAGCAAAACTTTTGCGCCTTTAAATAATTCCAAAGTTGCTGTAGTCCAGGCTTTGAACCGTGTCTACAAGTGGTCTTGAGCTTTTATGATAAATATATGTGTATTTTTGGCTCTATAATAATTCAACGCAGCTTCGTTATATTTATAAAAGCTTGTAAAAGTCATAATCAGCACCCTCGTCTTGAATATATAAATTTGGAACCAAAATTCGTAATCAGCACCCTTGAAAACCTCTGGATATTAATTTTCAGCCGAAGTGGGCTATATATAACAAGTATCGTCCGCCATATTAGGGCCGCCATCTTAAATTTTCATTGTTTGTAAATGTTAAGCTATGTTATCCTAGGAACGATGTAAGCATACAAAAAATCAGCTCAACCGAAACTCGGAAAGTGAGTAAAAATCAACTCGTAAGATTTCATGATACGCAGGCAGGTCAAATTGATTAAAAGCTTGTAAAAATCAACATTCGGGTATTCAAATTTGTGTTATTTTCGCAATTGTGAAATTCCTTACGCTTTCTTTAGGTTTACAGATGACAATATGTGGTTTTATTTGTTTTATTGCTTTTAAATTAATTTTACAAATCACAGCATGAACTCCCTTAATTTTTACTGCTTACCCCAGGAATACGACTAATACAATCGGTCCTCCATCTTAATACTGATCACGACATTTTTGCATAACGTTGTTGCCTTAACGTTACATTTTGAATTTCGTTACAAAATTTTTCTGATTTACTACCTTCGCTATAGAAGTTTCACTTCAATAAAATTCGATTTTTTTAATTCGTTACATTGTCTTCCGCTCTAAACCATAAAGTGTATCTTCTATATTATTTTTGCCATATTAAGTCTTTAGGAAGGCATTGATGCGGTAATCTATTACGGTTCTATTGCAAGAATTAATTTTTGATATTGCCAATCCCCACATGATCCAATTTACTTGTGAACTGAAGGCCGGCATGTGTAAAAATGCTTCCTAACATTTTATAGATATTATAAAATTTATGTAATTTACAGAAGATTATATAAAAATATAAAACACAAAAAACTTTCTGTATTCAATAAAAGCCAAAACTGAGATCGGAACACGTCCGATCAACGATCACAAAGAGTTACTTTTTATAGCGAGAATTAAGTTATAACAATTTGCTTAGCAAGGAATAAGGAGCGTGTTAAAATTAATTGAAGTAATTAATCTACAAAACGTCCGATTACGCAGTTGGTCAATTTTTTTTCAAAAAATCAAAAAAATCAAATTCAAAGAGGGAGCATATGCTTTACGCAATCCACCTAAAAGTGTACATTATATAATACTGATAAAAAATGCCAATGGAAAAATATGGTATGCCTTAAGGAATTGTTGTACATGAAAGATACTTCCAAAAGCTATTCTGTAATTTCAAGTAAGTTTGAAAGGTTTTCAAGTAATCCCGTAGTTTTGCTGATAAGCAAAGAGGATACGATTCAAAGCTTTTGCTTCTAAAATCGATATGAGTATTCCGTTTGAGAACTCATTTCAAACGATGGAAATAGCTTGACCTTCTGAATACGTGCTCCTTACAAGTAAGCTGGCGGTAAATTGATTTTTAAATTGAAGGAATTCGTTGCATAATTCAGAGCTCTCTACCGATACATACAGGATCAGCACTTGAAATGAGAATAGGTTTCTTTTACCGAATATTGTGGTTCATGCATCCTTGTCCTTCAGGTTCAGTTTTTAAATCTGTTACAGCCATATAATTTTTTTACGCCAGTACTGTATTTAAGTGATAGCAGAAAATCATGAATTGGAATTGTCTGTTTCTAAATTTAGGAGGAAAGTACACCATCTGATTCAAATTTGTCGTGTTTACATTTTATGATACAGGCCCTTTTTTGGGCATCTTTTTTTCTGCTTTGATAATCCCAAATGTATTTATATCTTTTTTTCAAGCATTCCCCATAAATAATTCACCTAAAAATTTTTATTGATGTTTGCCTCCACCTTCAGTGTAAAATGTTATCAACAGATCAAGATTACACGACCACTAATCTAGCATGGCAGTATTCTGACAATGATAATAAGAATAAGGAATAAGAATTCTATGGGTTTAGAAGATATTATTTCGCAGCAATTCCTCCCTCTATAAAAAAAGAGAGATTTTCTTGGAAAGGAATAACTTTCGTAATTGCTGGGTAAGTAATTTTGGTTTGTTGCTTAAAAGCATTGATCTTCGTGAAAAGAATTGGTCGGAATCAGAATAATAATATTGAAGAAATCAATCCAGCTGAAATCGATGTTTCCATTAGTGCTTGTAGCATAGAGATGTACTCCTTAATGGAAAATTAACGCTATTTCTTCCAAAGGTGTGTATTTACTTCTCAGTAAGTTCAATTCTAATACAAAATCGCGAAAATATTTGAAAAAAAAATTTACTGAAATTGCTATTGCAGGTAAAGAGTAACAATATTTTTAAAACTGATAAATACTTTTCTCTGTTGGTCTATTTATTCTAAAATTTTTATAATTCTAAGAATATCTCGCATTTAAGAAAACAAGAAGATATTGGAAGAAATAAATAATACATCTGAAGATTGCACTGATATTAGTGAAGGCTCGCCACAGAAGATTTTGCTAGGACTTTCGAAAATTGACTCAATCGACAATACTTAAATTGGTATTGATGGAACAGTTGGGGAAAGAATTGAAATAAGTCCATTTCATTTATAGGTCTTTTGTGTGTATGCATTGCATATGGGCAAGAAAATCTCAACGCTTCGTTTTTATGGAATAATAAAAATGGGGTGCTCCATTTTTTTTGGAAAAACCATGGGCCAAAATTGCTTCATAGAAATCCTAAAATTTTTGCGTTTTGATAAATAACAAGCGAAGCAAAGTGTTTGAGGAATAAATTTGCTTTAGTATCGAGAGTATATGACATATTCATTAAAAGCAGCCAAAACTGTTATAAGCCAGGTGCAAGTCTCACAGCTGACGAACAGCTATTCGCACCTAAACTAATATGTATAGGTTCGCCCGATATATGCCAAAAAAGCCAAATAGATTCGGCATAACATTTTGGTTGGCATCTGATGTCAAAAACAAATATAGTGGCTCAAACGAATAATCGGACAAGGTTAACACTTAAGTAAAACACAAGATATATGGGGAATGAATAACACGATTTTGTTGATATATAGCTCATTTTCCTTCTTTT
>QYTT01089674.1:0-12023 GCA_006980735.1 Dasypogon diadema | reverse complement strand
TGGAAAACATTTATCTCCGAGCGATATTTCTTTGACACATTTGTTGCAGAATTCCGATTGCAAATTGAGGTGGCTGACAACTATCACGTCTGGGAAACACACACTGAGAACAAATACCGCTGAATTCTAATTGCTGCTGGTTTTCTAATGGCTACCTATGAAGTTTGCGAAATGCCTCCGTTAACTCGTTTTGAGAGGTCACGTTTGTTTATGTTCTCATGCCTAATTGATATTGTAAAATCTGCACGTACGTAACTAGAGTTAGATATCTTATTGACAGCCAGATTAACTGGTTCGCCAGTAAATTATTCAGCGCCAAGCAATCTTAATAAAAAGAAGTACAACTCTTTTAGAATTTATACCTGGAGGCAGGGTTTTCACAAATCAAGATAGCCATGTGAGTAAATTTTGCTGATAGCATGAAATGTGATATCAATATATATATAAGGCTAATATGCCGATGTCTTGATAATATATTATAACTATTATTAATATATCATGCCGATAACTGCAACTTCAGACAACTATAGGTATCAGACGACGGAAAATAATACAAAAATAATGTACAGAATATATTACACGAACTAAGTATTCCCATACTTTATTCTCTAGAAAATGAGAGTAAGAAGGTAAAGTTTTCTTGCGGGAGAGGTTGCCTTTACCTCTTATTGCTGACCATTTTTGTACTTTCCTGTCGTGTCGAAAAGATCTGTTGCGTGTTTTGCATTTTCAAATATTCACTTATGCTGTTGACATAGTCATATATAACTTGTGGACCGCGCAATGCCCTGTCTCACATGGGAACACTTTTTCTGGTCTTCTTCTTATCAAATCGTGTTTAGATGAAACGAAAGACAACTGCTTTTAACTTTTTCATTTGTATGGCCTGTAATGCAGCTGACATCGATGAAGTGTCACTGGAATCACGTCCGTAAATTGAAAAAATAGAAAAAAGCACTTGAGGGAACTTCAGTTTCAAAAACCAAAATTATCACTTGTTTAAAGTGAGGCAAAAATCGAAACACTCCACAATAATTTTTTAAAATGCTGGCACTTTGCTAGCAATTCCCATCTACAAAAATTTTTGCCTCACTTTAAACAAGTGATAATTTTGGTTTTTGAAACGTCCGTAAAGCTGGCACCCCCACTTTGTCGAAAAAAAGAGTTTTTCGCCTATAATCATGAGCTAATTTTTAGAGGAAACAAGAAATTTTAAGCTTCCGTAGAACCATTCTTAATTGAGTTTCAAAAGCTATCTTGACGTCAAGCATATAGTACTATGTAAATATGTAAATACAGTTTTATATATATTTTTAAAAATTTCACATTTATTAGACAAGAAAAACGCCTACTTTGGCATGTCCAGCATGTAGAAACGGAGACATACCGAACGGAGCTCATGTGTGCATACTGCGGTAGAAGTATTCACATATTACCAGAATGTTCCTCCAAAATCCCCGGAGAAGACGAAGGATATGGGGAAAAAAGAATTTGTGCTACATGTGCAAATACAAATCCTAACAACATTGAAATATAGGGAGCAAAAAAATTGGAAAGTATTGGTAACAAAAAGTACCAAGCACACCAAACAAAAGAGAAGAGCCAAGTATATAAATGTGAATAACGATTTTATTCTTGAGTCGTTATTAAATAAAATACCATTATTAAAAAATGGCACTATGTTGTCGCTAAAAGCCGTTGTATTACAGGGAGAAAAGTATACTTTATCTAATACTTGCGCTTTTGATAGTATCTTTCACCTTTTAGTTTTTGGTGTTATTGATCAAACTTGGCTTCCAAGCAGTTTTACCGAAAACGGCCATATTCTGTTTAAAATGATAGCTAACGTCACCATTAAAAGTATTACTGCAGCGACCTATAAAATAAGGGTAGAAATTTTAAAAAATTTTCTTGGGACCGTAAAGACAAATCTGCCCAACAATTGCGAGCACATAAATTGTACAATAAATATTGGATATATGTGCCAGTATTTATATGAAAATACGCCAAGCATAAAAGAAATTCTTTACTGCAATAAAAGTTGTACTTGTAATGAAAACAACATGACAATACTTCCAATTCAGGATACTGTGATAAGTTTAAAAAGTTTTTCAGAGCAAGTAGACAAAGCAAGGTACTATAGACTGTAACAACAAGAATTGTTTGAGGCAAATAACCACAGAAATTGTGATCGTCGGTAAATATTTATATTCAAATAAAATTGTAACATCCCTTTTTTCACTTATAAAATATAACTAACGATATTAATTACACATTTTTTAAAGTTTTCTTTATAATAATTGACATTTTGATGAGCTCTCACACTGTCAAAGGAATCAAACTAAAGGACATTCCACAGTCATTAAAAATATCCTTCATGGAAAAAGAATACATTCGACTGGGAATTATTAATTTTGAAAACGCTATAAGTACAAGCCAACAAAGCAGTGAGGACATGCCTGGCCATTTTAAAGCCATTGGTAGAAGACTGAATGATACATGAACGGAGTTCGATGATCTATCTAAAAATTCGAAAAATTTATCAAAAGAAATTAGTTATACCGTCTCTTTTCTTTTATATCGCAAATAGAAAGACGTGAATTAAAATATACACTAAATTTGTCAAAATATCTTTTAAAAAATAAATAGCTAGAAATGAATATCTTTATTATACAAAAATTTTTCGTGAAAAATAATTAATAAGTAAATATATTATAAAAGCAAACCTAAATGAATTTATTCAATAAATCATATAACATTCCAACGAAACAAAAGTTTGTTCAAAACGAAAATGTGCTTTTCTTACAAGCAAAGTCAGAATTTTCAAACGGTAATAATTTCAGGTCATTTAAAAATCAATAATAATCTTCTTGTTTTAAATATTGTAATCAAAAATATTACATTACAGTCTATAGCCCTCTAGTCGTAGGAATAATTGTATTTGCTTTGTAAGGAATGATTGCTAGTCGTCAAAATAAAGTGCTTCTTCTGTAAGGGATGATTTTCAGTATAAGGCCCCAAATTCGGACTGTTGAGACAAAAAAGCTCGTGACCTTTAGATAGCTTTCAGTTGAACTTCATTCTCACTTCCTAGATTATAACAGACTTTCTGAAGTTGTACTTTTATCACCTGCTAATTAGTAACCATAACGGGGGTTGTTTTTGCCAGTATATTTTGAAAATTCACTTTAACACGTTGGCTACCGTGTCGGTCACCGGTGACCAGCATTTAAAAGCTCTCTCACGACAAAGGCATTTTACCATATAGTTCTCTCATGAAAGCTTTTATGCTAATTGCGGCAGTCAACGTGTTAAAGAACATGTAAAACTCGTAATTAGCTCAAAATTACTGTTTATTCCTTTCTTGTCTAATTCACTTTATAGTGTAGTTGGGGATGCTAACTTGACGTCCCTTTTGAAACTCAATTAAGAATGGTTCTAATGAAGCTAACAAATTTTTGTTTCCGCTCAAAATTAGCTCATATTTATAGGGAAAAAAGCCTTTTTTCCGACAAAGTGGGGGTGCCAGCTTTACGGACGTATTGGAATCATTTTTAGACGAAAAGACACGACATCTGAAAATGCATCCTATTTTGCTAGTATAAATTTACAAATCTCAATGGTAGAAACTTTGATTTTCTTGAAGTATTTTAATAAAATTTATAACACATGATCATAATTTCAAATTGGGCCGTAATAACATATTTTTAACACTTAGCTACTTACCTGAAAAATGATTTCCCTCTATTATATCGCCGATAATTCGGGCAGCAAGAAATCGCACACTTCATTTCACAAATTTACACTTTTCCAGGTCTTAATAATTTTCAATTAAATTCTTACTATTACAGTAAACTTGTTATTTGAAATGACACACAATTTTGGAGAAAAATGCTTCTCCCATTATTTATAACTAGGAGAGCCCTGTGCAATTGCACAAATTGAATATGAGTGGCATAACGTTTTTGTATGTTTTTATATGTTAAATTAATAATTTAATGAAAAACCAGTTAAAAATGATCAAAAAATTGCTCAAAAATATCAAGTTTACACTGCCCAGGATGCGTACGATGTACTCTCAGCAAATTGTAAATCAATATGATGAGAAATTGCAAAATGCATACAGAAGCAAAATTTGAGCCGTTTATTTTGAAAGTGGTCTAAGTCACATTTCTCAATTTCAGTAAAAATCGAAATGTAACTGTAAAGTAAGCCATTTAAAATTAATTTTTGCCCTGGTTGTAAAAATGGACTTAAACCACTTTCAAAATAAACGACTCATTTGTGAATCGGAAAAATATGCATGAATTAATGTTCCATTGTAGGTGCGAAGAGTTGTAAAAGTCACGTGAAATCTTGAACAGATCCATACTATGCAATAAATGGTTAAAATAATTAAGGAAATGAGAAAAAGTTCTAATAAATCCAGGTATTACCTACTTATCGGTGGCAGACACCGAGCTTAACACCAAAGTTACCCAGGAACGCGACCCGAAAGTAATGAACACAACCCCGAACTGATGCGGATCAGTGTTGCCATTATAAAATTTCAAGAAAAGCTTGACGAAACTCCATATAACAAAAGTGGCTGAAATACGGAACCGGGAGCTTTCTTTGTATAATTAATATATAGATAAATATATTCATTTGGATTTATTTTGGATTGCTGAAATTTAACGTTCCTTTATCGCTAACTGTCAAACATAGGGTTACGTCTCTTACCCTGGATGTACTTCATGTTCACCAACAACTAAAAATTCTTAGTTTTGTTGGGTGCCTTTGCACCTATTTATCTCATGAACCCAGCGAGTGTTATTTCGTAATATCTTATGCAAGAACATCCGCAATTTATCTACTGTACTGCAAGGCAGTCAACTAGGTCCTCTACTCATTATTTCCATAAATAATGTCTCTCTCTCTTCTTCATTCTGCTGATGATGATGATAAGAAGATCCTCCGGACTATTGCATTCGTGCGTGTGGGTTTCTCTCAAATTCTAACATTGATGCTTTTCATTCATGGTGTGCTTTTAATCAACTACCATCAAACACTGATGAATGCGCTTATATGTGCTTTACAAGTAAGAATATTATTGGTTCCTTATTGGTTCATCCAGCTTTTCTATTTTAAATGATATTTATAAGAATTTCGTAATGACATAATTTCCAGCTAGATTTAAGAAACCGGTAACTGTGTGGCGGTGCAGACACTGAGAAATAGCGTTGTTTGAAACTAGGAAAACATAAAAAAGCGCAAATATAATGTCTAAGAAGTCGAAAAATTAAAGATCGAAAAGTAGCTGGTTCTCTCTAGCTAAATGGAAATAGAAAAAATCAATTGGAAAGTAGTCTTGTTTCATTTTTCTTTATTGAAATTTGTATAAAAATGAGGTAAGTGTTAAATTTGAAATCATATGTGACAAATTTCCACGCAAACAGATTACTTTCGTTTCTAAACGCTCCGACAAACCTCTGGAGATACATTTAAATAATATAAAATTGAAATACTTCTCTCATTACTTCAGAGGAGATATTAAAAAGATTTAAGTAATTAGATATATCTCATTCGCAATTAATTAGAGCTCCATGTACCGGCTTTTCTGCATTTTCCCATATCGCTTTATCGTACTTCCTCACTGCTCACTGTCATTATCTAGTTGAAACCACTTGTAAGCGCATCTTACGGATGCTATCCGGTCGTAAAAAGATTATATTACTTTAGTTTAATATTTTTACACGCAGCTGTAATCTTATAAAGTAAAACAGGAAAAAGGTACGCAATAGGCATGTAAATGGTAATAAATTTTTATCTCAACTTTCACTTGAAGCTCTGATTGCTAAATCGTATGTTTTCATACGGAAGATACCGGCATTGTCTAAGTAAGTACTTTAAAAATATTGCTAAGTGAGACATTAACGAGATGGAGCTCAGTGGGAAATAATTTGATCGCTGTCGGAAGGTCTTTTAGTTTTTTTTTTGCATTTGAGATTCATGAGTTTATCAAAGAAAGCCGGTAACGAAGTCATGGAACCTTTTAGTTTTAGGTTTGGTACTTAAGTAGAATACAAATTATCTCTACTTTTTGTGTAGAATATTAAAAAAATGTGTATCCATGTCAATCATTTCAAACCGTTTTTGATATTTTGAGATAAAAAGCCTCTTTATCTTGGGCTCCATTGCCGTATCTTTACTGATGATATACTAAGTAATTTTAATAGCTGATTGCATTAATATATCAAAAGCAATTCATTTACCTCACACATTTTAGAGCGAATGAAGTTAATATTGTTGCTTCAGAATATAATACCCTAATGAAATTATTTTTGTCTTGAGAATATTTCACTGTTTGTTTGCAACTGCTAGAAACATTAGGTTATACTTTATTTCGTTGTCCAAATTTTGCAGGTTTTACTGCACTGCGACACTTGAGCGCACTAAAACATATGCAAATACATGTATTAAATTGAAATTTATCTTCTCTTTTGGAAGAAGCTGAAGGCATAGCTAAAATTCAATTTTCAATTCCAATTTAGTGATTTCAATTTATTGTACAAAGGCAGTACATAAGAATCAAAATTCTATACTGTACATTTTTAAATGAGAAAAAAAAAGCCAAGGAGTAAATATTAAAACTAATTATAAGAAAGTGAATTTAAAAAAAGTTATATATATACAGATTGAGAAAAAAAAGAAGATATGTAAATAACTGAAAGGTTGAGAAAGAAAGAAAAGAATAAAGAAGAAAAAAAAGAGACTGCTACTACAATACAATTAGCACTAACTACACGTCGGCAAGTGTTACGAATGTATATAAAGTAGGCTAGTTATTCTCAGAACCACTCAAATGAATCAACAATTTCCTCCGGAACTCACCACCACTACCAATCCGCTTAAGGGGCTCCGGCAGTGCATTCCACAGCCTAATAGCATAAACAAAAAATGACCGCTCACTTTGAAGGCAAACGTAGTAAGGAACGAGTAAATCAGTTACACGTGACGAAAACAAAAATTTAATGTGAGTTGTCAAATAACTAGGTATATCACTCCAAATCACTTTGTACAGAAAAATTAATATGACATAATTCACATAAGACGGAAATGACATACCAAGAAACTGACGAGCAAACGATGATACGCTATCAAACCTCCGAAGACCATAAACATACCTAACAATGGCATTAAACGCAACATGTTAGAGCCTAAAGGATGAGCTATCTAACTTACCAACAATTGGGATGACAGAACGTACAAAAGGCATGAGAAGAGAATGTGCTAACCTGTGGCGTATAGGTTTAGGAGTTAGTATCTGTCAGATAGATATTTCTTTCGCTCACAGCAGGCAACGAAAAGTCAAAAAATTTTATGATGAATTATCAGATGACTTCCAATTCAAGAAATTGAAAAATTAGTTCAGAAATTATGTGATAAGTATGAAAATAATTTGTCCAATTGTCTTATTGATGAAATGATAAATTTAAAATGTACTGTTTCGAAAGAGATCAAAAGCCGAAATCTCAAAACCATTCGTGATCTTGCTCAATTTTTATTGATAGATTATAAAATATTGGCTTCAAGTTTACCTGTTTCAAAACTCAAATTTATAAAAACGTATCTACGCAGTACAATGTCCCAATCGCGTTTAAGCGGACTTGCTATTTTGAGCATAGAACACGAATTGGCGAGTAAACTCGAATTAAACAACGTTGTGAAAGAATTTGCTAACGCCAAAAACCGCCGCAGCTTGCTCAGTTGGTAATAAGTTTTACTCTAAAAGTAACTAATAATAATGTTTATACGATTTGTATCATATTCATGCATAAGTAAATGAATAATTTTAACGCATCCAATTGCTAACTTTCAGCTAATCCCAGTCCCCCTCCATGCACATATTAACCCTTCGTTTTCTTACGTTTTAATCATTAAAATGTTTTTTAACTGCAGTACATTATCTTAAAATTTTATCATGTTTACAACAAAAAATTACTTTATATTTATATTACTTGATATTACTTATTAAACGTTTCAATTAAAAAACGAGTGAAATTTTTTACTAAAATGTTAATACGAAGGGTCAATACGGGTGAAAAATAGCAGGGCGCTTTCAAAAATCTGCGGGGGGCACTTGTACTCTTAGTTAAGCCACTGCAGACTATCCCCATAATGAATTCGTTTGAAATTATCTCATTTGAAAAACCTTCAAAATTAGCATTTTGCAAATAATATTAAGAAATGTTTTCTTTTTAAAAAAATATTTTGAGAATTAGAGGAGAACTTGATTTCAGATTATGTAAAATTATTTTAAAGATGAATTTTTTAAGTTATGAGATTTTATATTATTTTCATATTATATTAATTTTTGTGTTTTTTATTTTCGATAAAGATTGAATTTTATTGTTATTTATAAAAAAAGTTTTTTGTTTCAAATATTTGTATTTTTATTATTGCATTTTAAGGTAATTTAATTTTTAGTAGAACATGAGTGAATTAAATATTCATTGGAGTGGTAGTTGGTATTTATTCAGTTATGAGGAATGTCTCATAAAGTCACTCATGTTAGCCCAAAGGATAATTCTCTAAAAGTGAACCACTTCCTTTTCCATTACGCTGTAAGGCGAGACTGGAGGTACTTACCGCCAATGCAATGACTGTTGAAAAGTAATCAGGGTTTGTAAACGAGAAAGAAGCTATGCAGGCTATGATGACAGCAACTAATTTCCAAAGGATTCAGGGCCACATCTTAAACGTATTAGCCGACACTCATCATGGTAAAAGAAACCCTCGGCTGAAGCAAGAACTTTCAATAGTAAAGAATCACTTGCCGCCATCCCTACGGTTACCAGCTACACAGGATGATATTCTACAATTTTATAACCTAATCACGATTGACGGCTGACTAGCGGTGAACAACATAATATTCAAGCTTATCCTACCACTACTATCTCTGGAAGATTTTGAGTTATTTGGTGTTGTTCCAGTACCAGTATTCATAAACAATACGGTCGCCGCTATACGGCCATCCATCCCTTACCTGGTAGTAAACCTCCACCGCGATAAACATTACCCCCGGGCACAACATGAACTCCAGTCATGCGTCTCCATGCTCGTCTCTAAGGATCTTTACAAGCAACTCCAACCTATTCACCGGAAGGGTTCATTTGTAAGCGCTTGTGAAATCGAACTATTAACCCGGCGTGATGGGGGTGGAAATTTGTTACGTGGGGGTTGGGTCATCATTACCCATTTATTCAAGACCAGGTATTTTATTATATTTATGAAAAAAAATAGAAAATTTTGCTCATGTTGCACTTTATTAAGGAAATAAAACATGATTTATATCGACAAAAATATATTAATTATTTATTTTTTTAACCAATAAACATATTACTTAATAAAAGTTAACAATATCGGCTTCCTCCAGCTTGATCATACTGAACACTTATATTTTGTCACTCTTTTAATTTAAGTGCCACTTTTAGGAACTTAACAAACTAATCTTTGGAAAAAAAATAACAAAAAGTTAATTCGAATTATCATTATGAATGCAGTTGGCGCAAAAAAGCATGATATGTTCAGGACAAACATACTTATTGCAACCGTGACACGTATGGGTGGTTTTTCGGTCCTTCCTTGCGGAACACACCTGGCATCTTTTACAAACATTGGTCCTCTTTGCTGGAAGCTCCTCTAGTGATTCGTTAATGAATAGCCCGATTTTTTTCGCATTTCTCGGGGTAAGCGTGTAACATTTTGGCTGACTTTCATATTTTCACAAAAAGGACAAGGACTAAATTTTTGGAGTATCGACGTCGTTTTTGCCTTGGCTCATAATTTATTCGGTGTATTATAGCCCCGTTAACGACATACCTGTTAAAAATAGCATAAAAATACCATTAAAAGCTACGATAAGTGAGAGAATTACACATGGGCAAAATGGCGCGCAATAGCTACCTTGATTGCGGGGAAGGGTCATATTTACTTTTTTCAGTTTCCAGCATGTGTAACTCGCAGCCCGATCGCGGTCCGATTGATTTCTCATTAAAAACGTAAAGAAAATCAACGTCTCCAGCTACTGAGAAGAACGGTAACGTCGCACGCGTAGTTATAAAGCCATAAGCAATTTAAAACACGACGGGTCATTTTGACCCATCCCCTATGACGCCGGGTTAAATCACATGCCGCACTCACCCCATTGCAAAATTGATAAATTCCAAAATGGACCACATTGTATACAGCTGCATCAGCCGAATAGGTGGATACATGTTCTGGAAACAAAAACTACAATTAACATCGTGTGTGGAAATAATGTCACACAACTCAATATCTAGGGATCTGGCGGAATCTAACGTTATCCCAACCTGACTATGTTATAAAGCAGGAGCTCATCACCATACGAGGGCATAACGCCTTTCCCTCTTCTGCAAGAGTTTCTTATCTCCCGAGGAGTAATTTATCCATCCCCAGTATCTTTCTTTCGCCAAATGACCTGCATCACTTCAGTGTCGGTTTCCTATCCTTGCTCCTGATAATTGGCACCGGACTCTATGTATTATGGAAATATAGCCATCGAAGACTAACAGCAGCATTCGAAGGCTCCGGAACTCTCAGTCCAAAGGAAAGCTGAAATCTACAACAAGGAAGCACCTTTGATGTAACTTTTGAATCATAAGTGTAACTTATTATTCAAAGCCGGGGAGGATGTCGAAAATAGACAAAAAAATCTTTAATAGCATGTGCATAAAATCATATTTCCAATTTTGCCTAAATACAAAATTCTTTTCTCATGCACTTACGACGAAGTGCACATGCAAACAATATTCTACACCGCGACCGTGTGAAGGGAATTATGCATGATTCTCGTAAGTAAAGTAAAATTCTTTAGACTAAGGTAATGTAAGTTTGGTCAAGTAAGCATTTTTTGGTTATAAAAACAAAAGAGAAAATAAATTATTTGCCAGTCTTTCGATGGTACTCAAGCTTTTTATTTTCCCTTGGTGAGGCTGCCAAGGGGCTATCGACACGGTACAAATTGGCGGAGTAGATCAATACAGAGCACTGATTATACTCTTACCTCATTGATTTCATGCACAACTTGTGGTACAGAAACCAAAAGAGAGATCTAACTTGAGTCAAGGCAAAGGAGCCTTGATTAAACAGACATGTTGATAAAGTGGTTTTTCTTTTGATGAAAGATTTTCTGCATCAAGGACATTATGTGTGTAAGAAAAATTTTGATACAAGTTTTGGTTTAGTAAAAAAATGCTTGATTGCAAAACTTACTGTACAGGGACTTTAAGAAGAACAAGAAAGGGAAACAATTTTGAAGTGATAAAAGAAAAACTTTTGAAAAATCAAGTAATTTCTCGGTACAAAAATAATGTCATAATAGGTAAATTTAAAGATAAAAGATACGTTTTATTCATTTCAAGTGAATATAAAGCCAGGTTGGAATAATATAAAAATAAAAGGAATAAAAATTCTAAAGCCACTTGTGTTACATTCACTACATGAATGGAATAGATTGCAAAGATTAAATGCTAGCTTATTATTCTTGCACAAGGAGAACATTTAAATGATATATAAAAACATAAAATATATAATCACCCTAGACAGACAGAGTTCTAAATCACGATAAATCTCACGTAATTTCGAAATCAAATTACAGTGTGACACACTGACCTTTGACAGCTGTTTGTGATTTCACTGTAGAGTTTTGACGTGTTGTGTTTCAATTGTAAAAATAAAACATATGATAAGAACAGTGCAACATTACCAAAAATCTTTATTTCTAATAAAATTGGGGAAAACTATTCAAAGATCTCTTTGGCAATAGGTAAATTCAAAAATATGACAGATTGAAATCTTTTTGGTATGTTTGACAGCAGGAAATTACAAAAGATAAATACAAATTTCACATATAGTTGGCTCTGATTTAGAAATTATCGTGATTTCAAAGCTAAATCAGCCAACATTTGAGGTAATTTCGTATCATGATTTATACCCTAGACAGACAGAGTCCTAAATCG
>QYTT01089673.1:2900-15605 GCA_006980735.1 Dasypogon diadema | reverse complement strand
AATTTTCAAGTAAATTTATTTAAGTGATTAAGTATCAATAAAAATGGAAAAGTAACTGAATAAAAGAAAGTCTTGTGAAAAATAAAGTTGTGTGAAAAAGTATCAAAGAAAGTGTCATCTGGCGAAGAATAAAGTTGCGTTCAATCATTGAAGTGTTGTTTTATCTTTTTTTTCTGCCTATCGAAGGTGTAAAATAAAACTTTATATCAGGACTCGAGCATTAAACAACTCTTCACAGATCTGATAACAGATCTATTTCCTAAACACGAAATCCTAAATCAATACCCCAACCAAATGTACCCAAATTGCATCCCTTGAAACATTTCATTACCAAATCCTAAATAAACAATCCCAAGTTAAACACAGATGTCCAAAACGAGAATGCTTGACCATTCTTCACGATCAAGATAAATAGAGAAGAAATTTAGATCAGTAAGTCAGAAGTAAGTTAGAAGTTAGACGCGTCGACAATTAGTTCGTTCGCGATCACGGAATTTTGTTTAAGTGAAAGCCATTGTCCTAATAAAGTTTAATAAAGAATTAAATAAGTGACTTTTAATTCGAAATTATAATTGGATTTTGCCACAAAATTTTAGATCAGCGGAATTTGCCACTGATCTGGGGGAATTTAACTGGTTTGGGAAAATTGGAATTTGCCAATTAATTGTTTAAACAAAAAAAAAATCGGATTTATTGACGCGTTTAGGCTATTTTAATTTTGTTGAGATTTTAAATTGTAATTTTCGGTATTTTGATTTCAAATTAGTAGTAATTTTTTGATATTTCATCCATTTTCGTTATATAAATTCTTTTTCATTGAGTAGAAATTTCAACTATTTTTCGTGATAATTTTCACATTTGTTAAACCTCAAATACGATAACAGTTTTATTGCAAATTTTGCATATGCGAATTATTAAAGGCATTTTAGCCACGACGTGAGTTAATAATATTACAAAATTTAGTTTTCAAGCTAGAAATATAAATTATAACTTTTCCTCAGTTAAAAACCGAATCTCTTTCAAATTGAATGACAAATTGAATGGCAAGGACAGCTTGCAACAACATTCAATTACAACATTTGCGCAAGTTATATCTTGTAACAAGCAAATGTAAGCGATAAGCTCCCTTTGCGGGTCACTTAAACTAGAAATATTTAACATATTGATCCATCACGGATCTCATTAAATTTAGTCCACTGAGCGGACACAATTAAAAAAAAAACTGAGGAATAATTTTTAAATACAAACTAGCTCGATTTGAACTTGGGATTTACCAAAACATTTCATATTTTATCATTTGTAATATTTTTTACTTATCATTTTCTTTCTTCTTCTATCTCGTTTCAGAATTTAATGAAGAATTTAATTTAGTTAACTAAGTAGTTAAGTTTATTCGTAAGATAGCTTAGTGAATAGAAAATAAAAGAGAGAAATTGCAATAAATAGATTTGTACCGAACCTGAGTGTTTTAATCAGTGACCTATCCTTTTTCAGCAAAACAATTTTATAATTTACGGCTATTAGAGGCCGTAACACTTGGTTAGAATTGCTAGCCAAGACTGCTTGGATCTGCTGAAGAAGTTGTTGCATCCAGAGGGCCTTCAGAATGTCGTCAGAAACGTTGCCTGCAGCGAGCTCCTTCATGTGGTTAAGCAGGTGCGTAGGTCTTCTTCCATCTAGTGTGATGCCGGTAAGAAGTTTTCTTAGGCGTTTGTGTTCTGAATCCTGAAATGCCTGTAGAAGTCGTTTCTTCAGAGTTGCATACTTGTTGTCCTCAGCTGGGCTGGTGATGACGTCTCGCACTTCGGACAGTATTTCTGCGTCCAGATTGCCTACCAGTGTAAAATACTTGGTAGTACCTTTTGTGATGCCGCTGGTGTGGAATTGTGCCTCTAGCTGATGAAACCACAGGTCCGGGCTTCTTTTCCGAAAGGGGACACACGTACCGCTACTCCAGCGATGCAAAGTTTCGGCTTAATCTCTTGCGGTGGTGACTCATCATCCGTATTCGCCATGGCTACTGACTAGCAAGGCACCTTACCACTAGTGGGGGATTACCTTAGCCAGTCAGTTGGCGTTTTCCGGTGGGCAAGGGGTACCTTTCCACTGGCGGGGGGTTACCTCAGTAAGTCAGTTGGCGTTTCCGATGGGCGAGGGGTACCTTTCCACTGGTGGGGGATTACCTCTGCAAGTTCGCTGGCGTCTCTGATGCAAGGGGGGCCTTTCCCCTGTTAGGGGGTTACCTCGGCAAGTCAGTTGGCGTTTTCGATGGGCAAGGGGTACCTTTCCACTGATGGGGGGTTACCTCTGCAAGTTCGCTGGCGTCTCTGATGCAAGGGGGGCGAAAAGTGTTGCCACAAAGCCAAAGCGAACCTTGCAGCAGATCGTGGGGTTGAAGCAAAGATTGCGGCAAACTGAGTTACATTTGTGCTACGAGTCAAATTGTTAAAAGAAACCTTTCGCCCATACTTGAGCTCTTTTCTTAATATTTTTATATTTCGTATGGAACAACTCAAACAATGCAGCGTTTTCCTTCAACTTTTCAATCAAATTTTTTAAACTTAAGGAGGAGTTACAATGATGCAGCTGCGGTTGAAGCTAAAGCGCACCTTGCAGCATATCGTGCGGTTGAAGCAAAGATTACGGCCAACTGAGTTACATTTGTGCTGCGCATCAAACTGTCAAAGGATATGCGTTTGGTCGGGGACAGTTTTACATTAAAATAAAAATGGTGAACGACAGTAAACCAGGTACATCAAATTCTCCTAACAACGGTACCAGCGAAAATGCAGAGGATAACGGAGATATAGCAAAAGTTACAGTAAAAGTACCACCCTTTTGGGATGAACGCCCCGAAATTTGGTTTGCGCAAATTGAGACACAATTTTTAACCTGCAAAATAATATCAGATCAAGCGAAATTTAATACTATCGTCGGGAGCATGGAAGGTAAGGTTTTGGCGCAAGTTGCTGATGCCGTTTTGGATCCACCAACTACAGGAAAGTATGAAAATTTAAAAAACAAAATCTTGGAAATATTTACGGATTCAGAACAACGAAAAATTAAAAAACTACTTTCAGAAGTTGATTTGGGTGCTAAAAAACCATCACAGTTATATAACGAATTAAAACAACTTGCAGGCAATAAAATAAGCGATGAAGTGTTCCTAAAATCATTATGGCTGCAACGCCTACCGTCACAAGTTCAAGCAATTTTACAAGCTAGCAACGAAGGTCTCAAGGAACTAGCTGTCTTAGGTGATAAAATAATGAAAGTGAGTGACTTTTCGCAAATCGCACATACCAGTATTTCTTCGGCAAATCATTTACAACAACTTGAAAAGAAAATAAACGCGCTTTCTAGAAAATTCGAATCCATACAACGTCGAAACCGCAGCCGTACTCGGTGAAAAACGACTTATAGTAAATCTTGGACTGCGAAGAAAATTTGAATGGACTTTTGTCGTAGCAGATGTTACTTGTGCAATTATAGGTGTCGACTTTTTACAGTATTTCGATCTTCTAGTGGACACTAAACGAGGTAAGCTCATAGACAATAAAACTTCCCTTAGTGTTAATGCAGTTACAGAAAAACCCGTGAAAACTAGTTTCAAAATAGCAACATTTAATCCGAATGATTCATTTGCCGCCCTTTTATCTGAATTCAAAGACATAACAATTTTAAATAATAAAAATATTCCTACCGAAACATCTGTAAAGCACCAAATAATAACGAACGGTCAACCAGTTTTTGCACGACCTCGCAGGTTACCGCCCGATAAATTACAAGCTGCACGCTCGGAAATTCGGTTGGTCCAGTCCACTTCACCTCGTCAAAAAAACGAACGGAGAATGGAGATTGTGTGGAGATTACCGCGCACTCAACGCAATTACTATCCCCGACCGTTATCCGATTCCTTTCATCCAGGATTTTACGCACATACTACACGGCAAGACAATTTTCTCAAAGATTGACCTTTAAAAAGCGTATCAGTTAAGGCGAAATTTTACATCAGAAATAATTTCCATAATTCCCACAAAACTAAAGCATTTATGCTGACACGATGTCTGGCACGATCGTGGGAATCTAGGTCAAGCATGCGGCTCACAAGTGTCATATAATAAGTAAAGAGTAATTAAGATTTTTAGAATAAGTCGAAGTTGAGTTGTAATCGGGATTTTATGAAGAGAAGGTCGGTCGATCCAACCTTCAGTTTAATAAATATTTTTTATGAGAAATTTATAAAATAAAAGTTTAACTGGCGCCCAACGTGGGGCACAGGAGTGTTGTACTGTGTTTTCTTTTACAAAATTAAAGCCCTCAAGAAGTGCTGTGCCGAAATTTCTCCATACAGAAGCCCTCAAGAAGTGCGTGTGGAAACTTTCTGCTTGTAAAAGGAAAAAAGAAGCCCTTAAGTAGTGCATCAAAAGGTCCTCAAGTAGTAACAGAGCAGTGTAATTCAAGCCCTAAAGTAGTGCGAATCCTGTGTCCCAGAACCCACACAAGGAATTACTGTTGGTGGAAGTGTGAAATTCGTTAGAAATATAGCACTCGTAGCCGTGGTAGTGTAGGCTGGATCCTGAGTAACCACCAGAAGGACAAAAAGGAGCAATCCGCTGCAATCCCGGTACGCATCGTCCATCGACATGATTCTTCAATTATTGTAAGTCTTAAGATTTTGTATTATTGTAAATTATAAATTGTATTAATCTTGATCGTATCACAAGTGCACGAAAAAGTAAATCAAATAAAAATCAATTATATAGCAGTTAGTAGTGAAATATTAGAGCAAAAACGTGAGAATAAGTGAAACAAAAGGAATAAAGTGCCATTAATAAAGGAAATTGATTTTACTAAATAACAGTGGAAATAGAGAAAGTGAGCTAATGAAAAAATTTAATAAAATTTATAGGAAAAAATTTAATAAAATTGATTCAGAACGAATAGAGGAAATTATTATTAGATTATTATAAAAGAAATCATTATTAGATTATTATAATCATTAGAAAGGAAATAGGGAGAGTGAAATAAAAAGTGTATTGATTATAGAAATTTACAGTGAAAATAACTAACAAAAGAAATATATAAAGAGGAATTTTTAACTTAGTGAAAAATAGAGGAAAAAGTATCAGAAAAAATGCCAAATCCCGAAAATTTAATTAGACCATCCTTGTTAAATCCACTGCCAGGGGCAAATACCCCACAACCTACTCAAAACCCTCCACAACCTGTTCAAAATCCTCCACAACCTGGTCCAAGTTAACCGTCGCAACAACCGAAAGCCACAGATGAACTACGGTCCCTGATTTCTTCCATAGTGTCTCAAGTGCTTAACTCACAAGGACGAGAGATAATGCGCACATATCTTAACCCAAATGCCGAATTAACAACGGCCACTGATCAAACCATAGACGCACAATATCGTGACAATTTATCCGATTTAGATAAAGTACCGGACGTTGTTCGTTGCCTCAGGGAGTTCTCAGGCAACCCTGGAGAATTTTCTTCGTGGAAAAAAAGCGTAGAAAGAGTGTTACGAATTTACGAACATATTAAGGGTACGCCCAAATATTACGGGATTCTTAGCGTGATTAGGAACAAGATTATAGGTAACGCCGATATAGCCCTCGAGTCTTACAATACGCCATTAGATTGGAAAGCAATCTCTCGCTGTCTAACTATCCATTACGCCGATAAACGCGATTTAGGTACCTTCGAGTACCAGATGACATCCCTTATTCAAGGAAAATCTTCCATCCAAGAATTTTATCAACGCGTATATTCTCATTTGTCATTGATATTAAATAAAATCGGTTGCATGGAGATTGGCACGGAATCAATGCGCCTACTTACTGAAACTTACCGAGACAAGGCCCTGGATACTTTCATACGGGGACTTAATGGTGATCTTCCAGACTTCTTGGCATAAAGGAGCCAATTGATCTACCCCAAGCTCTACATTTCTGTCTTAAATTGGAGAATCAAAATTTTAGAGCCAATTATGCAAATAATTACAATAACCCCCATAGGAAACCACAAGGTAGTCCTCCACCCATACCACCTAGGAGAAATTATCCTCATCCTCGACGACAAGATCCATTTTATCCCGAATTGGCCCATATTCCTCAACCTGAACTTAGACCATTCCCAACCAGACAACAATACTTTGGCCCACCTAGACCCTACAACCAAGTTCAACAGTTTCCATCTGCACCCCAAAGACCGAATGTTCCAAAACCACTACCCAGGCCTGAACCAATGGACGTTGACCGAAGCATTCGATCTAATGTCATCAATTACGCAAATAGACGGCAACCTTTCAAATATGCTGGGAAAAGACCACCAGCTGATAACTCAACCCAAAGGCCACTTCAACCACACAAACTGCAAAGGAACTACCACCTGACCACCGAACCTTCTGACTATCAAACGTCTCAAGATTGTATCGAAGATCCCCTAAGCTACCAACAAGCCCAGCAATTCGCTGAGGACGAGAATGTGTATGAACAAACGTTAACCGATTACGTCGATGAACATTACGGTGATGAGCAAACCTCAGAAAACCCAATACCTAGTTTCACTGACATCCATTTTTTAGAATGAGGAACTCTTCGCTCCCATATTTTGAGTGCAAAACAGGAAGCGGAGAGATACTTAAAATTCTTATAGATACAGGATCAAACAAAAATTACATACAACCGCGATTCGTTAAGAAACCTATCCCCAACGACCAATGCTTTTTCGCTAATTCAGTAGCAGGTCAAATCAATATTACCCACCATACTTTTGTTAATCTGTTTAATCTAAACCAACATAAAATCAAGTTTTTCCTGTTACCCTCGCTAACTTCATTTCATGCAATATTAGGAAACGACAGTCTCAAGGAACTATCTGCAGTCATTTATACAAGACACAACTATATGATAATCCAAAATTCAATTAAAGTACAAATCAAACAGTTTACTACCCAAGCCGTTAGCTCAATAATTATTAGAAACGACCATATGACTGAGGAACAAAAACATTCCATGAACGCTCTAGTTAGAAAACACCACGAATTATTTACTGAGCCTGACGAAAAGCTCACGTACACCACTAGGGTAGTAGGTGAAATTCGTACAACATCAGACACTCCCGTTTATACAAAGTTATACCCATATCCTATGTCCTTAAAAGATGAGATCGAAAAACAAGTAGATAAACTACTCGCTGACGGAATAATTAGACCATCAAAATCGCCATATAACTCACCGGTATGGATCGTACCCAAAAAGCAAGATGCTTCGGGTGAAAAAAAGTTTAGAATGGTGATCGACTACAGGAAGCTTAATAGCGTAACAATCACAGATCGCTACCCTATCCCGGAAATAAACGAGGTTTTAATGCAATTGGGTAGAAATAAATGGTTCTCTGTCTTAGACCTCAAGAGCGGATTCCATCAGATCCCATTAAAAGAATCCGACATTGAAAAAACAGCTTTTTCAATCAATAATGGCAAATATGAGTTCACCAGACTGCCATTTGGTCTTAAGAATGCTCCGGCAATTTTCCAAAGAGCATTAGACGACATCCTAAGAGAACACATAGGGAAGATTTGCTTTGTCTATATAGACGATATCATCATATTTAGTGAGGACGAAAGGAAGCACATGCAGGATATAGAAACAATCTTTAATACCCTCAACTCAGCGAATGTGAAGGTTCAATTGGATAAGTGCGACTTTTTCCGACAGGAAGTAGAATTTTTAGGATTCATTATCTCGCCCCAAGGTGTAAAAACCAACCCAGCTAAAGTAGATGCCATAATTAACTTTCCACGACCAGAAACGCTGAAAGATCTCAGGTCATTTTTAGGCCTATCCGGTTATTATCGACGTTTTGTTATAGATTATGCCAAGCTAGCAAAACCCCTAACAAACCTTTTAAGAGGGGAGGATGGGCGTTTGCCCAAAAGCTCTTCAAATAACAAGATAATTCATCTAAACGAAGATGCTAAAAAAGCCTTTGATAAAATAAAAAGTGCATTAGTCTCAAAAGATGTAATTCTGGCTTACCCAAACTTCAATAAAGAATTCCACTTGACTACCGACGCCTCCCAATACGCAATTGGTGCAGTCCTTGAACAAGACGGTAAACCAATTACCTTTATCTCCAGAACCCTAAATAAAGCCGAAGAAAGTTACGCAGCCAATGAAAAGGAGATGCTCGCCATTCTTTGGGCATTAAATTCCTTAAGAAACTACCTATACGGCACCTCCAAAGTAAAAATATTTACCGATCATCAGCCTCTCACTTATACCTTAAGCCATAAAAACAATAATGCAAAAATGAAAATGTGGAAAGCGATACTCGAAGAATACAACTACGAGCTATCTTATAAACCTAGCAAAACCAATGTTGTCGCTGACGCATTGTCACGACCCCCACACACTAGCCCTTCACCTCAAATTAATTCCATGACAGGAACAGTACATAGCGATGATAGTTCGGCACACGAACTTATCCCAGCAATTGAATCTCCTATAAATGTATTTAAAAATCAGTTATGGATCTTAACAGGTAACGAAAACAGTTACAAGTTCGAACTACCCTTCCCAACATACCACAGACACATTATCACTAAAACACGCTATACTGAAGAAGACCTAATCACGATATTTAAAAGATACCTCAACCCATCAATAGTAAATGGACTTTTGACTTCAGAAAGTATAATGGGCATGATTCAAAAATTCTACCCCCTTCATTATAAAAACTATAAAATCAAATTCACCCAAACGAAAGTAAGAGATTTAACGTCAGAGGCAGAACAAGAAGAGCAAGTTATCTTAGAACACAAAAGAGCTCATCGTAATGCTAGGGAAAATAAAATACAGCTATTAGAAAAATACTACTTTCCAAAAATGTCTCAGAAAATAAACCAAATAGTCAAACAATGCAGTACATGCAAGGAACACAAATATGATAGGCATCCGATTAATCCCGAGATTAAAGAAACATATATATAGTCGAGAAAAAATTGGTACTCACCGCAATTGATAAATTCTCTAAGTACGCACAGGCAAGAATCCTCCAATCGCGTTCCGCAGAAGATGTAAGGGGACCCCTTAGGGAGATTCTATTCTCGTTTGGTGTACCAGAAACAATAGTGATAGACAACGAAAAATCCCTTAATTCAGCCTCCATCTCTTTTATGGTAGAGGATCAGTTAGGTATTAGAGTTTATAAAACTCCACCCTATTATAGTAACGCTAATGGACAAGTGGAAAGATTTTCAAAACAGAAAACGTACATAGATCCTTTGAAGAATTGCTTGATCGCGCGGTGTACGAATATAATTATTCAATACATTCAACGACAGGCAAAAAACCTATAGAAGTATTTTTTGGAAGAAGAGTCAGCACAGACCCAGATACGTACGAAAAAGCAAGGCGGGATAACATACAAAGATTGAAAGACAAACAGGAACGTGACCTGAACACGCATAATAAAAATAGGAAACCTCCTAAAATATATAGCCCAGGTGAAACCGTTTATGTAAAAATTAACAAACGGCACGGTACAAAACTTACCCCGCGATATAAGAAAGAAATCGTTAAGGAAGACAGAAATAATTCAATAACCACAGAATCAGGCAGGACAGTTCATAAGAGCTATATAAAAAATTAATGTTTCTTCCTTTCAGAGCACTTTTTACCGTCTGCTTAGCCGACACACAAATCCTAGACTATTTAAACTCTCAAACGGTCGTTATCGACACAGGGACAGCACGTCTTCAGACAGGGACATTTAAAATAATACACGTCATAGACATTTTAATGTATCAGAAACTAACATAGGAAATTGAAGCAAATATAAAACAACATATCGACAAGGACCACATCTTATATCCTTACCTATCCAACGAATTATCCCAAATAAAAAGCAACCTTTACAGACTAGAAATAAAACATAGGAACAGACGCTCATTAAATTTTATAGGAAGCGCATGGAAATGGATAGCTGGTAATCCTGACCATGACGACTTCGAAATTGTACAAAATAAAATGAATAACATATTAGAGAATAACAACAGACAAACAGTAATAAATAGAGTCACGGAAGAAAAAATTAACGAAATAAGAAATGTAACAAATCAAATTATAAAAATTGTAAAGACAGAAAAAGAAATGCACAGTGACCTTATATTAAGCTATAAATACAAACTAGAAATTGTAAAGGAAGAAATAAAAAACATTGAATATGCCATCAATTGGGCAAAAGCCGATGTCATTAAGGCATATGTTCTAACTAAAGAAGAAATAAAAATCATAGAAGAAACTCTTAATAGAAATGATATCCCATATGTTAATTTAGATGAAGCATTGGAATTTTCAAATATTAAAGTAGCTTTAAGTAATAATACAATTATGTAAGTTTACCTACCTCCAGTATCGAATCTTGTAAAACAATCTTAATAAAGGCCGTAAAGCAAAAAAGTATAATTTATAAAATACCTTTTGACAATATTTTAGAATGTAAGAATGAAATGTATGGTATAAAAGTAGGATGTAAGAAATATAATAATCTCGCAATATGCAGTCCCGAGGACATAGTAGATTTAAGGAACTCAACATGTGTACCGCATCTATTAAGAAGTCAACCACCAGCCTGCACTACCATCAACAACCAGCATATAACGGCAGTCGAACTGATATCGCCCGGATTGTTATTTTTGAACCAGTTCGCAGGAAAAGTTAAAATTGACAAGGAAATTAGCAGCCTCAATGGTACTTACCTTATCCGCTTCCATAACACGTCAATCGAAATAGATGGAAAAAGGGAATCTCAAACCCTTACCCGCTATTCTACAACCGTCTAACCAACAAAGTCAAGTAGAAGAAATCCTCTAATTGGAGATGATCAAGGAACTTCAAATAAATAACACGAAATTAATAAGTCTGATGGAAGACAAGAGCGAATTCAGCCTCATCACAAATCTCGGCTTAGGTTCCATTGTGATCGTCATCATTACTTACCTGTTCTTGAAGGCATATCTCCAAAGAAGGTCCACAAGGATAAGGATCACCGCAACAGCCGTTGAGGGAGGAACCACGGGGACACCCACGCAACCAGAAGCCTCAAGGTCGGAAGACAACGCAGAATCTAAACCATCCCGGATTCACCAAATACCGCTCTTTTGAGAATGCCAAACGAGGACGTTTGGATTTGAGAAGGGAGGAGTTAAGGCGAAATTTTACATCAGAAATAATTTCCATAATTCCCACAAAACTAAAGCATTTATGCTGACACCATGTCTGGCACGATCGTGGGAATCAAGGTCAAGCATGCGGCTCACAAGTGTCATATAATAACTAAAGAGTAATTAAGATTTTTAGAATAAGTCGAAGTTGAGTTGTAATCGGGATTTTATGAAGAGAAGGTCGGTCGATCCAACCTTCAGTTTAATAAATATTTTTTTATGAGAAATTTATAAAATAAAAGTTTAACTTATCACCAGATACCAATAGATGTACCAGATATTCCAAAAACAGCCATTACGACGCCCTTCGGCCTTTTCGAGTACCGCTATATGACATTTGGCCTTCGTAACGCTGCCCAGACCTTTCAGCGCCATATAGATGGAATATTAAACGATTACCGTCACTTCGCATTCGCCTATATAGATGACATATGCGTGGCATTAAAGGGTCCAGAAGAGCATACTCAGCATTTAAGGCAGATCTTCCAAAAATTTTGTCAATACAACTTATCTATCAACGTTTCCAAGTGCGTGTTCGGAAAAGAAAAAATCAAATTTTTAGGACATGTAGTAAACAGCGACGGTATCCAACCCTTACCTGAAAAAGTCGAAGCGATTAAAAACTTTAAACGACCAAAGCTAGCGAAAGACTTGAAGCGATTTTTAGCGATGATAAATTTTTACAGACGATTTATTCCTCACGCAGTGGAAAATCAACAAATGTTACAAATTACAATGCCTCATTTCAGGTAACCGAAAAAACGATCGTACAAAAATCAATTGGAACGACCAGGCAGTTCAGGCTTTCGAAAGGTGTAAAGATGACATCGTTAACGCAACTCTTCTTTCACATCCTGCGCCAAGTGCGAAGCTGTCATTACACGTCGACGCTTCTGATAACGCAGTGGGAGCAGCAATTCACCAGTGCGTAAAGGGCAACATCTCTCCTCTTGGATTTTATTCGAAAAAGCTAACGGCAACTCAAAAAAGGTATAGTATATATGATCGGAAGCTTTTAGCCATCTATCAAGGAGTGAAGTATTTTAAACATATGTTTGAAGGACGCGATTTTTGCATTTATACGTATAGGTCTTTTCAGATTACTTGTCACTCCGCGCATCTTGAAAAACCAACACCAACAATATATGAACTCAATTTGCATACGCATATACGATTACCTGAGTAAAGCGCATCGAACAGCCTTGTTGCCACATTTCATATTAAATTTACTTTTTGTTTTCATAGTTAAATCGAGGTTTTCATAGTAATTTGGGCAATTTTGGTATTTTAAAAGCTAATAATTCATCTAATTAAATTAATGAGCAAAATTTTATTTTTTTAAAACATGTTTTTAAATCGTGTATAAAAAATAAATGAAATTATGAAAGTTTTGTGATAAATTGACAACAGTGTGCGCAGAACTGTGCGTACAGCTGGAAATTTATCGTGACAAGTTATTTGAA
>QYTT01089672.1:3613-15052 GCA_006980735.1 Dasypogon diadema | reverse complement strand
GGCCACTATCAGCTCGCCTCCCATGTCCCGGACTGCGTCCTCCAGGCCATCAAGTTTGGCCTGGAAGTCGCCTATGCTCTCGTTCGGTGTGAGGTAGCAGCTGACGTAAGTAACGCCGCTGCTCCTCACCCAGACGAAGCCATTGCCGGACCCATGGGACGCGACGTGAAATCGTCGCAGGTCTGGGATCCAGATCGCCGCCGTGCCAAGGGTGTCACGGAACCAAAAAGGCTCATCTCCGTCCTGATACTGTTCGCTGACAATTACAATGTCAGCGTTCTTCTCGAGTCGGATCTGAGCCAATAGGTCGTGAGCCGTCCTGCTCCTGTTTATGTTTGCCTGCAGGATCCTGATCATTTCGCCTGTTTGGACTGGCTTAGGATCCTGCGGAGGGAGCCGCACTCTCCTGATCCCGCTATGTGCTTCCGAGCATCTGGTTTGCCCGCCACCTCTGGGCAGAGGAAGCACAAAGGCCCGGCAGTGCAGCCCTTTATGCTATACCCCTCTCCCCCGCACCAGAAGCAGGCCCTGCTGCGATCGGGTACTTTGCAGGACAGTTTGGTGTTTCTGGTGTTAATTATATTACCACAAAGTGTGCAAAGCAAATTGTAAATACACAAACTAAGGAATTTGATAGGTACAGCGCGAAAGAAGAACTAAAGTGAGTTTGAAGCCTTTAAAATACCCTGGAGTGTTCACATCGAATTTTTGATAAAAATTACGGAATTGGATTCAATGTTTTGCAATTTGCTTTGAAATCAACTCTTTGCCGCCCTAAATTTGTTCATAATTTTATCAGAAATTTGAACCTATTGAAAATTCTATTACAATTTTATATAATATTTTGAAAACTAATAATTATTGAATTGACGTTTAAGTTCGCGAGAAATTTTATATGAAATATTATGCAAAAGGTAATTCCCGTGACTAAATTATCTACTCTACTGGGGGTAGAATATTAAAATAAAGCATTGGAAATAGATAAACTAAATAAAGGTTTAAGGGATTACACGTATAAACAGTGACGGAATTTTTTGATAAGCGATCTGAAGCGCTATCTGAAAAAAGTACATATTTTGAAAATTACTCAGGTGATATGTGATAAATTATTTAATACTTTAAGTATAACTTAATAGTTGCTGTTAAAGTCCATTTAACGGTTAAAGTTGCTACTTTGTCCGATTCCGACATTTCCTCCTCCGCTTCCATCACCCATGTTGCCGCCTCTGCTGAAATTCTTACCACCGAAATTATCTTCGCTTCTTCATGAAAACAATTGGCCTCCCATTTCCCTGGAATTGTTTCCACTATCAAATCTGTTTGAAGTGTTCATGTTTTCATAGCTTCCTCTATTGGAGCTACTGTTTCCTCCAATATTTCTTCCAGAATTGTTGCCAGAGTTGAAGCTGCTATTGCCTCCTCCGCCATAACTTTTATTGAAATTATCCTTGTTGCTGCCGCTGCCCAGCCTCTGTTGAAATTGTCTGTTTGAACGCTACCTTCAACTGCGAAGATATAAAAGAAATCTTCACATCTGGGTATTTGCCACCAGAAAAAATTTTACGTAGATAGCAGCAACTTTATATAAAAATCAAGAAGGATTGTAAGAGACCAGTCTGTAGGCATATTGCTTAGATACCTTACCTTGGGTCCCCACTAGCAATTTTTCTTGCCATAAATAAGGCAATCTCAGTTAACACTAGATAAAAAATTGTAGGCTGTTACTTAAAGTTTAAAAATGTTTCGGTACTTCTCAAGGAAGCTGTGAATTTATCTCATTTGTGGCAAGAAAAATTGCTAGTGGAGACGCAGGGTTAGTCTATCAGTATTTTTTCTACATCCGTTATTAAATAATAAAATGAATTGCAACAATTACAATTATATTTGCATAATTGGAGAAAATATAAATGGTCCAAATCATATAATTTCCTTTGTTAGGGGAAAGAACACTTTAGCGGATTAGTGGCATAGTGACATCCCCTTCCTTTGAACACTAGCCAGCGTTTTCTTTAAAACAGTTATAAAGTTTTTTACCATCGCAGACGTAACGGAGGACATATATTTCATTACTTGTGAGACCTTTGCTGAATTCAAAAACATCCAGGCTCTCATCGATAATGACGCAGCCATTCTCGCAAGTTGTATATCACTTGTAAAATGTTAGAAACATCAACAACTTACATCTTTCGTTCCTTCAGCATAATTTTCTATATCCCAATTTTTAATTTTTTGTATTTCGGTTGTCTTGTCATAGAAAACATAAAACTTGTTTTTCGATATTTTGAGCCACCACTTTTCAAAAAGAGATTATGGTAATCTCTATCTGGGAAGTTCGGCTATAAAGATATTTTTCAGTATTTACAAAAACCAGGTTTTTTTATACTTTTTCTGCAAAATTTTCATTGCAAATTTTCTGAAAAGTAATAGTAATTTTTGTATAATTGTAGGAAAATACGTGAAGAGCTCGGGTGTAATTACGAAATAAAAATACGAAAATATATCCAAGAAGTGGTCTAATTTAGTCCAGAAGTATAAGGCAAGAAATTTCAATACTATTATCATAATTATAATCCATTTTACGTTTTCAAAATACTTTGGTCAAGTGCTGCAACGATTTTCCATGTTTGATATCATGAAGACATTACTCTTGATAGAAGTATTTGCTTAGCTCTTTAGAGTTTAAAAATTAGCATATGGTAGTTGCAGCTGAACTAATCAAACGTTTTTCTTATTATTATTAACATATAAAACTTTTATTTTTTTCTCACCAATTTAAATTTAATTAATTTCACATGCAATTTAAAATTAAACAAGATTTACTGCTTAAAAATGCTTAGTAAATTACAATGCAAAACTTTTCCGAATTTAACGTCTCTTTTAAATTCCTGGGATTCAATTTCCTTCTTCTGTGGATAAATATCAGGAAGTTATTGTGTTATAAAGATGAATATATTATAAATACGAACCTTTTTCCTTTTTTCGTTCGGATTCGTGAGTTTTCGTTTTCGTTTTTGTTCAGTTTGATTCGATTCTCAATTTTAGCCTCGTTCTTTAATTTTATAAATTGGGACGACTTATAAGAAACTTTCTGGTGATCCTTCTCTGGTGGGTTATTTATTTTGTCTTTTATCCTGCAAGATTCCATTTTATTGGAATGTGAAGTCATTATTGGGATACCACTTTCAATATAATTTAAATATTTGTTGATATCTTTTCCGATGAATACATTCATCAATGAAACTAAATGGACGGGGATAGTGTTCAAAATTCGACGTGGATTTTGAAGGCGTTGTATTAATGTTGAATTTGTTAAAATTATTATTTAACAGTAATTTTTTTTTATTTGAATTAGAATCACGACAACCGCGATAGTTTTTAGAAAAGAACGATGTAAATAAAAATTAGCTCTACCTGTTCATTGTTTAATATCGAATTATTTACCAATTAATTTTGGTATGCATGCAAATCTATGAAAAGCTAAGGTGGCGAGATTTTGAGTATTAAAATTGAATTCAGGCGATTTCACTTAGCGAGAACTATGAGCAGTTCCCAACTAAATTCCTCTATGGCAAAAGGAGGATATTTTGTTCACTAGCAGCCACAAATCTCTACAGTCCTCTGGATTTAATTTACAGAAAGCATGGGATTACAACTGTTTTGTTTACAAATTCTCACGACGTGGTTTGACAATGAACATATGATGTGCCGCGTTCGTTATTTTATTTTGCCTCAAAAATGTTTAACTTCCTAAAGGTCAATTTACATAACAACAACATGCATTTTTTCTGAAAACCTGAACGAGATGATCTTATTGATTGGTGATAAGTGTATAAAAATTATAAAGAATGAAGGGGAAAGAAAAATTCTGTTCCAGCGGGGAAATTAACATTTTAGCTCGTTAAATTTTTTTGACATATGTTTTGTATTTTTTCGTATTTTATCATGTTAGCTTTATCTATCCCGCTCGCGCTATCTCCTTATAATGTTGCAAGGTTAAAATTTCGCCAGTAGGAACTAAATCTACTGTCGTATTGTTTATAGTCACGGAAAAAGTGTTAAAGCGGATATCTGTCGACTTAACTCAATCACATAGGAGTATTTCCGAACCGTTCACTCTCCTCATAAGTACATTTTGCTCGTTTTATCCAATTTTTTTTTATTCTTCATATATATTTATTTATTGCAGACTTTAAAAGATCCACCTACCGGTATGTCTACTGAAAATGGTGAGACCACCGCAGGCTCTTGGCCATTCTACGAAGAAATGGACCGTGTGCTCAAGGAACAACACATTATCTCTCCTCCCGTTCTCATCCGAAAATATATACACATATACACATCCGAAAACTACCAACCTCCGCTTCAAAAAAATCTAGCCGGTGCAAAATAACAGGATGTTACGCCTACTCGAATAAATTTGTTGTGCTGAATGGAGCTGACGAACTAGGGGCTGAAGTTGGAATTCCTACGTCACAAAACAGAGAAGAACCTGAAATAATGGAAATACCACTGATGGGATATAGCAGCACGGAGGAATAATTAATATAAGTTGCAAATATGTTTACATTAAATATATCACTTATATGACTTCTTTTTAGCTATTACTGGAGACTGAGATTATTAGTTAGATTATTGAATTAGAGGCTTTTTTTTCTTAATTATTTTTTGTTTAAAGAATTATGTTTGTTTTTGTTTACTTTTTTTTTAAATAAAGAATTGTTATAAATATTGTTTTTTTAATATTACCTTGAATTGTGCAATTTTCCACGCCACCCAAGAGGTAATGCACCAAAGCGCGTTAGCCGAATATTTTAGATGGTCAGCTTCCCCATTAGGCCTATGCACCATCGTAAAGCAATAATAATAAAGAAGTAATACACGTTTAATCCACAATATCAATAAAATCCACGTAATTTATTTCAAATTCACATTACTATATAAAAGTACAACAAAAATAAAATCGATATAAATAAAATTCACTGCATGAAATTAATTCAATCCACATCACTATAACTGTACACAAAATAAGCTATTAAAATAAATACTTCAGTTGCACTAAACACAATACACTGAATTAAAAGTAAAAACTTACCAAAATAGACCACCCGTGTCGCTTTACGGGCAACAGTTGCACGAAGTAGCGGAAAGCTCTCAAATTCAACCGCAAATGTTTCTTATACGTGAGTTCGTCTCCGCCAAGAATTTTCATAACTTCTATTGAAGTTGGCGATGAACAATACTGCATAGACACCTTTAAAGTTGTTCAAATTAAAATCAAAATTAAATTTGTTGAAGGCAGTTAATATAAATTTGATTCGCTTACATGACGCCTTTCTTCATTTTCACATTGCTCTTTGTCATTACTGTTTATCCAAAATCGCATGGCAATTTGCATAATGAACATATTTACCCTGTTATCCATTCCGTGCCGTTTATTCTAAATTCTGTATTATAAAGATTACAATACGCAATTGCATACACTTCAAAAGTAACCTACGTCTCTTTAAAGCTTTTGAAGCGCTTATATTACACAAATTTCAGAAGGTAAATTTTACTTCTAACTAAAACTCCAAAATATTTATTTGGAATACACAATATTTATTTTATTTTTACAAAAAACACACAACACGCACGACTAAACGACAAATGTCAAGAATCAAGCTAAGCAAACGAATTGGAACAAGCTGACTTGTTCGCACTGTTATAATAACTAAACTTGTTTTCTGACGTCACAAACTCTCATAACAAGACGAAGACGAAGACGTGGATTAGAATAGGCCCTGAAAATTAAAGAAGTGACAGCTGGGGCATTAGCGGCAGAATTATCTGATAAACTTAGATTGGAAGAGATGAGACCTATAATAGATAAATATATCGAGCAAGATTATTATAATTTAAAATCTTTTAGATCCAATACAGTGTTTACAGATAGAAATCTACATCGACAGACCAATAGTTCACGACAAAATACTAACAGATTCGAACAAACTCGATATAGCAACCATAACAGTAACAATGCAAAAAATAATAGCTATCAAAACGCTACAGGGCAATATCGTAACAATAACTTCTACCGTAATAATTCGGAACAATTTCGTGTTAATAATTCGGGACAAAGCAGATATAATAATAACCATTCTGGGCACTTTCATAGAAATTTTAACAATAATGGAATACAGCATAGAAACCACCCTGATAATAATAATCAAGTTCAGCCTATGGATACCATTAACACTAGCTCGGAAATTAATCAATTAGGAGAGAAAGAAATTTTTATAAACTAGCCTCGGAAACAAAAAAAATTTGTATTATGATCTCAATAAATTACAGGAAATTTGTTGCTATGATTGACACAGGGTCTACGGTTAGCTTACTGAATTCTAAAAGAGTAGGTAGTGAAATATATGAGAAAATGCCATTAGAACATATTCAAATTAATACTATTGAGGGTCAAGTAAACAAATACACTGAACGAGTAAAAACTAAATGTCCGGTTGAGTTCCAACAACCGAATAATGCGAGGATGAAATGGATCAAAATTAATTTGGATAAAGAATATGGTTTTTTGATAGGCATGGACTGGATCGAAAGTAATACAAGCATTATTGACTTAGAAAATAAAGAAATTATACTTAATAACGAAGTCAGGCTACCATTTTTAGGAAAAACTATGCTAAAGGAAGTTAACGTATTAGAAGAAAGTGACTTAACCAATATATCTTTAAATCATTTTAATGAGGACGAAAAGGCAGGGATAATGAAACTATTAGGAAAATATAAGAAGTTGTTGTACAAGGAAGGGGATAAATTAACTAGTACAAATAGCATTGTACACGAAATCCGAACAGACACAAATGAGCAAATAAATTCAAAATTATATCGGTACCCACCTAACCATGAGGAAGAAGTTCGAAAACAGCTCAAGGAAATGGAAGCTCAAGGTATAATTAGGAAGAGCAACAGTAGGTATAGTTCTCCTATAATAGTGATTCCGAAAAAGAAAGACAATTCAGGAGTCCAAAAATTCCGAATCGTGGTGGACTATAGGAAATTGAACCAAGTCACCGTAGATGATAAGTACCCACTTCCTAATATAGATAGTATATTAGACAAGTTGGGTAGAGCCCAATATTTCAGTTCATTAGATCTAGCGAAAGGTTATCACCAAATCTTGCTTTTGTAACACCAGCAGGTCTATATGAATACGTCAGGATGCCATTCGGCTTAAATAATGCTCCTGCTACGTTTCAAAGATTGATCAATGAAATATTGCGAGACTATATTAATAAAATTTGTGTCGTCTATTTAGATGACATCCTAATTTTTTCAACTACCTTAGAAGAGCATTAAATCCTAAAAATTCAAAATTAACAGAACATAATCTAAAAATTCAAACCGACAAGTGCAGTTTAATGAATAGAGAAACTAAATTTCTAGGGCACATTTTGGAATCAAACCTAATCCTGATAAAATTGAGAACATAAGAAGAGTTAAATTGCCAAAAACTGAAAAACAACTAAAGAGTTTTCTCGGTATGACCAGATTCTATCGAAAGTTTATTAAAAATTATGCGAAAATAGCACACCCTCTAATTAAATATCTCAAAAAGGATACTAAAATTAACATAAATGATCCCCAATATATCGAAGCATTTGAAAAGTTAAAGCTGCTAATATCTTCGCACCCCATCTTGAAATTTCCTAATTATGAAAAGGAATTCACTTTAACGACCGATGCAAGTGATTACGCTATTGGAGCTGTTCTATCGCAAGACGGTCATCCAATATGCTACGTATCTAGAACCTTGAATAACCACGAGAAAAATTACAGTGTTACGTACAAAGTGTTCTTAGCGATTGTATACTCTGTGAATTTTTTCCGACCCTATTTGTATGGCCGACAATTTAAGATAATTATGGACCATGCACCAATAAAGTATTTAAATTCAAAGTACAAAGGGAAAGAGTTCGCGCAAAGGAATCAAAGGTGGATACTCAAACTACAGGAATATAATTTCGAAATCAATTATCTTCAAGGCAAGGAAAACAAGGTAGCGGATTTTCTGAGTAGGTTAGAAAACAGTCCTCAGATCAATGAGAGTAACAGCAGTGAATCCAATATGGACCATTCTGATACTGCTCATTCAGTAGAACAGTTATTAGATTACTTTGGCATCAAAGAAGAGATTGTTAATAAATATAAAACGCAGATTATATTGACTTTAAATCCAACAAAAGAAATGGAGATAACGCATAAAAGACGAATCGTCCAAATTAACCCACAAGATAATGAAGAGGTAATTACAAATATATTAAAAAGGAATATAAGAACGGGGCACATTGGTATATACTCAGAAGTAGACGATAATAACTACAATAAGCTACAGCAGATTATTATAAAGTTATTTTCTGGGGATAAGAAAGTAAAATTCATAAAAGCTACCTTAAGAGCAAGAGAAATTGAGGAAGAAGAATGTCACCGACAAATTTCCCAAAAGAAACAAACGAAACATACAAAACACCAAAAAATAAAATTTATTACCCTAAACTACAAGAACATATACAAATGATCATAAACAATTGTGAAAAGTGCAAAAGTATTGAATACGATAGAAATCCAGTTAAACCTAAATTAAATATAACGGAAACACCTCATAATAAAGGCGAAACGATTCACTTGGTCGTTTTTCATTATAAGAAACAAACTTTCGTAACGATTATCGACAAATTGACAAAATTCACTGTAGCATATCTTATTAATGACAGAAATTGGGTAAAAAAGATTGCTATCATAGAAACGTATCTAGCTTCATTTAATAAACCCAAGAAAATCATAATGGATAATGAGTTTAAATCGGAACAATTGAAACGGTACCTACAGGAAAAGGGTATAGAGGTACATTGGACTAAACCAAACAACCATACTGGTAACGCCAATGTTGAAAGACTACACTCAACTTTAATAGAAAAGATTCAAGCAGTCGATGATAATACTTCACTAGAACACAAAATGCAAATAGCGGTGAGAAACTATAATGACAGATACCACTCAACAATAGCAATTGTACTTTGGGTATAAGAAATCAGAAATTTTATAACAAGAAAATTACGATTTTAGAAAAATACGTGTATCCAACCACTGAAATTAGGAAAACCTATGTAAAACCTATAAATTTTGACAAGTAAGTATGCGAAAACGTAAATAACATCAAATAAAAGAATTAAAGTACCATAGGAATCTACGGTAGTAATGTAAGCATTGTAATTCTTTTAATTCTAAGTCTCACAGCACTGGCTATATTTAAATTCAGAAAAAATAGGAAATCAAAAATTCAAATAATAAATAACACGAAGCCGGAGGCTTCAGATTTAAACCGGGGAGGAGTTACGTATATAGAATTACTACATAATGCAAAAACACTTTCATCGCCGCATCTACCCGACACCTCCGAAATTCCTTCAAAAGAAAAACCTATGGCCTGGTGAGAAATAATTTCTGTAAAAGCTCCCACGGCCAAACTTGAAAACAAAAGTGTCAGGTTTAATTTTCAGCCACAATTATTGTAACTAGAAAGTGCTTACCTTTTAAAAAGAGTCGAGATAATTCCAAGTCGATGGAGAGCATGAAAATAGAGTAAAATCAGTTGGAGTGTGAATCGGGATCCGGCAAGTTGATAGTTACCTGTAACAAGAAATTTTAGAAGTGTTTTACTATTAAAATTTTATGTGAGAATGTTATAATCCGAAATCGAAGAAATTAATAAAAGTGTAGCCAAAAGTGCAAAGTTGTTTTTGTTTGTTGTTTAACTTGTATAAAGGTACTGGATTACTCGGAGTCTTTCACACCGACTCAAGTGATTTTCTCTGTCCAAAATTAAGAAAAATATAAATTGCGCGGGCAGTAACTGAGGCGGCATTCATGCAAT
Source organism: Dasypogon diadema (assembly GCA_006980735.1). Taxonomy (NCBI): domain Eukaryota; kingdom Metazoa; phylum Arthropoda; class Insecta; order Diptera; family Asilidae; genus Dasypogon; species Dasypogon diadema. The sequence goes on along the minus strand of QYTT01089672.1, from coordinate 5,127 downwards.
CTTCAAACGGAAGATCGGCATTAGCGTCGTTAGTGACCATTTCGAGTGTCGCGATTCGACGCAATACCACGGACGCCGCATATGGCGAACTGTTTACAAAAGGTACAAGGAAAATGACAAAAAATAGTACAAAAAATATCAATGTAACACTATAAAAAAGGACAAAATAACTAGTAATAGTAGTAGTAACAAAATAACCAATCATGGCAAAACAAACACAAACGCTAAAAGGACGGAACAATAACCAACACAAAACCGGAACTTCTCTGAAAATCTTCTCTCTCTGCGCCAAATTCCTCTTATTCTTGACTTCTTGCTCCTCATACCAAAAATACTACTCTAAATATCAGCGCCGCCGGGATGTTTGCCGAATGCCGGTGCAGTTCGCCTAGCAATCCGATTCCTGAGTTGGCTGCTGCTATTTACCCGTGCTCTTGAAGATCGTCATATAGTTGCCCAATTAACTAACTGCGGCGACAGATAGCAGCTGCTGTCGGGATACCCTGACTACCTCAGAGTGTTTGTAGCAGTTTCCGCTACGTATTCAATTTGATTTATTATTAATAAGATTTCTAAATATGACATCTTACTTTTATGGAATTTAAGATTACTTAATTAAGAGAAAGTAAATTAATCGCATCGTTAATCTTTTTAAAAGAAATTCTAGAGAGTTCAAATAATTTTAGCTAGCAGTGTAATCTGCTGTGTCTAAATTTATTCGCCTGTAATGTATTTATTCAGGACACTGTGCTTTTACGCACGAAAATTCATAAAATTCATCACATCAGTTTTTAGTCACAGACACTTTGAAAAACTTTACATTAAACTCATATAGACACCTGAAATTTGTAAAAAAAACATATTTTATGTCAAATAAATTTGTGTTAGTTTTTAGTTTTTATCCGACTTCATTCCGGTAGAGGTGTTATAAGTAATTAGTTATTCCAAATAGTAAAAATTTTAACCGGAAATAAATATTTATAATTAAAAGTTTATATATTAATAAAAGGAATAATAAATAAAAATAAAATACAAAAATAAAGGAAGAAAGCTCAACTGTCAAAAAGGATCGGATTTCAAGAATAAAAAATAATTTCAACAAATAAAAATAAAGATTTAGAGTGGGTATATAGTTCTAAACCCCCTAAACGTTTGGGGTTGGTAATATTCTCCGCTTTATACAACTTGAAACCAACCTGCCTAGATTAAAACAAAAGGTCTGATTTCTACCGCAATAAAATCTCTTCTTCTCCTTTTTCAGGCTACTAAACAAACCCAGAACGCCATACGCAAAGTTTTTTTTAGTAATTCGCTACAAAAGGGTATAACATAATTGGTCTAAAGCAATTATGGCTTATCTTTTGTTTTTAAACACATTCTAAATAAGGTTGTGTAACTTAGCCTGAACTCCAAAAAAATTGGAAAAATGACATAGCCCCGCATCCAATTTCTATTTTATGATAGCTCTATCTTAAGTGAGCAAAAGGGTATGGGGCTTCCGGTCCGGTTGCATT
>QYTT01089671.1:8462-23680 GCA_006980735.1 Dasypogon diadema | reverse complement strand
GCCTTACCTCTAGGGTGGTGTGGAAAAAAGTTTGAAATTTAAGGTGCAAATTGAGGGAACATATAAAAACGTTATGCCACTCATATTTAATTTGTGCAATTGCACAGGGGTCTCCTAGTATGTACAATTTTACTTCATTTAGAGTAGCGATTTTCGAAAAATTTTTTACTGTGTAGTTTATATCACGTAGCAACACCTGTAATGGAAATTACTGCCACTTTTAAGTGTTATTTTTTAGTAATGGAAACTTCGCAGTGGCGGCATAAATTTCGCCATTTGTAAGTTAATACTAAATTTGAAAACTGTACATCTTTGAACACTTTTAAAAAAAATGATTTAAGAGCAATTGCCAACAAAAATACAAATGGAAAATGATACAGTCCCACATATTTTTCATCTTAAAGTCCTAAAATAAGCGATGGAAATTTTTTAAAAAATTCTTAGATTTAAAATTTAAATAGTTTTGTGATATTTTTAGAGTTTTTCTGAAGAGACATGCATTTTTCCGAAGTACAATATCAATTTTCACCATAAAATTTTGTTTGCATTAACTTTTAGCTTCACGAAGAGCCCTTTCTTCACCCAAGTTAGTAATAATTTTTGAATTTAGAAAATAATTATAAATGTCTTCTTCAAAAATTTTGTAATTATATTGTTTCTTCGAAGTGTATATTTGGGAATTATTTATGTATGATTTAGAATTTTATTGAAAAGATTAACTTATGTACATAAATTTTTTCAATGTATAAGTTTGAACGTAGCAATTTGGTTTTAAAGACGAATATGACACGTGTAGTTTCTCATTTTGGAACGTTTTTGATACGTAGCATGTAAAGTCTCAACCACGTCACATAGACCAACCAATTCATTCTCCATTTTGGTATAATATCCGTATTTGAACCGTTTTTAACACGTATCCTGCACTAGTAGTTGCAAATGTAGTGGTAATTTTGGTATTAAATACCTACGTAGCGAAGCGGGAAAATGCTAGTTGGGTCGGCCTTATAGTTTCTTCGCCTTGCTAAATATAATTATAATTTTAATATTATTTTTTAAACAATATTAAGTTGAAAAAGAACAGAATATTATTTAAGAGAAGTGTGCACTTTCCCCTATCTTAAAGCTTTGTAATAAAGAGCTTAATGTTCACATGGACCAGGCCAGTGGTTCCAAGGGCTTTTACTACACCAACTTTGCCAGATTTTAGGTAAATTATCAGGTCATTATATTCCTTTAACGCCTTCTATTAGCAGATCAATTTCTTCTTAATAAATCTTCATAACCTCATCCATTTCTCTGATTAAAATGAACTTCACCGTCATAAAACATCAAAAAGTTTGGAAAAAAAACGAAAAAATTGAGAAAAAGAAGCTGGCAAATGGCTTGTTAAGGAGCTCACTTTTTTGCATTATCATCAAAAACTTGACTGAACCTCGTAGGGCAAACGGGGCTAGATGCCCTGAGAGGGTGAAATTGATTAATGATATCCAAGTTAAGTTTTTGCTTTCGTCTTAATTAAGTGGATGAATTTGTGCTGATGTATGCAAAATTATAGCTTTTTCTGTGAAGCACAGAATACTCAAGGGTATCAGGGATTAGTTACATGTGAAAATAGAAAGGTACGTATGACGGTGCGGTATATGTGCGGTTATGTGATGTGGGAATTGTGGTTATGAATTTAATAACCCGCATCTTAATTCCTGGGAAATACTTACCAAGAAGGGGAGAATAACACGACAGGAATGAGTACTTATTTGAATTAAAATCGGGTTACTTAAAATCGTAGGGACTTTTTAGAACTGTGCGTGATGTTGGAGTTGCTTACGATACTTATTTACATCCGTACGGATTTAACTGGGAAGGATACCTCGCAGCAAATAGTGGGGTTTAACACAAAGAGAAAGTTCAAGGTTCGACTAGCAAAATTGGAAATTTAATTAATTCTCCGACCCTGAAGCACTACTGTGACTCCGCTTCTGAGGGAGCAAGTAATTGACGTGAACGTCATTGTTGTTATACGGCAAAGCCATTTCACGTTGCAAATCTTTTCTGTTTACTTTGAATTTCAAAGAAAATATATACAGCCGTATAACACTCGGTTCTAATCACTTGGGGTTTGAGTTTGGCATTTAATAATTTGGGCTTTTGTTCTTTGAAATGTTAAAATAATTGAAAGTATTTTAGTTTCAAGAACTGAATAATTTCTACCTTTACACAGTTAATTGATTCCAAGAAAAATAAATTGGTAAAAAATCGGGCACTTGAATATGTGCATCACGAAAATTCCAAATTGATACTATTTCTGTGAAATAGTACCAAGCAGATATCGAGAAATCTGGGAGTTTGTATTGTTTAGAACTTCATTGATGAAAATTTCTTCCAAAAACATTTCAACTGAAACTCCCTCTTTTCAAGCTTTTTCAGTCTGGAATATAAATCATTCCTGTTCCAATTTATTTTCCTGCCCTAAAACTCGAAAAACTTTGGATCAATAAGAGGAAATTTCCAAGTCACCTCATGTTCCCATATTTTGGTAGTCAATTCAGTTTATGTTAGCACCTTGATGGGACAACAACTTGGTAAGCACACCAACAACCAGGGCGAAAGGGCAGATGATAACATAAAATTTCCATAAAAATGAGTGGCACTTGTGATTTGCATATTTTTAAGGCGCCTCGCATTTATTTACTACACGCAAAAATCCATACCTTGCTACCATCAACAACTTATCGTAAAAAAATTGCTAGGCATGAAGAGATTTTTTCTTTGACTATGAATTTTGCTGTTTTAAGCGAAAAAGTCCTCTCATTAGCATAAGAGTTGAATTTTGTTAGGAAATTTAGGGAGGTTTTTTCGATATATCACAATTTTCCCAGGTACCTCTATACATTGCTGTGCAAAAAATAAACCCATCAGCAGCCTTTGCCATCGTAAAATAAATTCATTGAGCGGTGAACAGCGTCTCAAAAAACATGGTTCGGTTTAGTTCGGAACGAAAATATTTTTTATATCGAATTGAAATAAGGTAAATAGAAATTTCAAACTGATGCGTTTTTTTATCACCCTTGTACAACTTAATATACTTAAAATACAAAATAAAATATACTTTGAGATGCTTCATCATTTTTTATTTTTGCTTTTACTGTTCATTAAGGTAAACACAATCCCTTTATACTTTATAAGGTACCCTTTGCTTTTATTATTGCTTAGCACTGATAGTTTCTGGCTTTCACCACATTTTCGATAATCGCTGGCGTAATTTCATTTCAGAAGGAAAAGTTTGGGTTTTCCTTTCTTCCTTTCAGTACAGTCCAAATTTTTTCAATTGGCTTGAAGATCCTTTTATGCCCATTTTTGAAGATGCAATCAAATCTGAAGCAAGTTTTTTCTTTCATAAATAGCTTTAAGATTTATCGTTACAGGATGTCCCAAAGAAGATGAGACACTTCTAGGAAGTGACAGTACAAGTAAGGATATGCAAGATACTTCTGGACACTAATGGGTCTATTTATAACAGTTGCCAAGTTAGAGCGGTTTTCATTTTTTGCTGTTTTTGAGGCGACTACCCTAAGATATTTCATTATAGCATCAAAACTACCGAACACAGGGCAATCCTGGTATCATTGTTGCAAAGATAACGGCATATCCTTTTAAGGGGGAACACCACTGTGGGGGAGGTCAAAAATCCAATTTTTGGTTTTTTGCATTTTCTTAAAGTACATACCTTCAAGAATATGTCCACAAACTTGTATGTCAAAATTCGTAAAAATGACGAAGTTATAGCCTTTTTAGTGGGTGCAGGTAATGCAGCTGTTCCCGGCTGATCGTATCTGCGGGTGTACCTGCTTTGTTCGGAGTAATTCCCCTCGCCTTACTTTTTATTGACTCATATACAACATAAAGCCTGCTAGGACTAGGACCCTTTAACGCTAAAACTTTAATGTTCATAATAATAAAAAGTATATTCGGTATTTAGTTCTCTCCGGCATTTTAAAAACAAAACACGTACTTAAACTTTCAATCGCGTTTTTCTCGGAGCGACTTTTTCCGAACTCGTGTTAACGAAACTCGAACACATAAAAATTTTTTATTCAAAATTTTCTAATCGTAGTGGCTACAGTTAAGCTCAGCCCCTTCTTTTATTTTGAAAACTACTATTTTTTACGGCCGCTTGAATGAAGAAAAATTGTTGAAAAATTGAAATTTTTCTTTAACATGCCGCCATCTTGTGAAAAAGTAATTAAAAAAAACGGCTACGCCACGGCTATGGCTACGGAAGTATTGACACAACCATTGGGAGAGGAATTTTTTACGGATCGGCACTTTCCTATACATCCCGTCTTAATTTTAATTATTTTTTTAGTAAAACTTTGCACAAATATACTTCAAAGTATCTTTGATAACATATCTTCCCCCCAGTCCTTATGTAATTCACTAAGCTATAAAAAAAATTGTAAAAGAGGGCCCTTTTCGGGACCGTCACAGTGATGTTCCCCCTTAAAAGAGATATCAACCGACTGCCCTCACTACTCCCGCTTTACATTCTGTCGAATTTATAATTTTTAAATTTTCAACGCTAAATTTTGAGAAACTGCTGGTAGCGCGTAGCTAGTCCCAACTCGTCCCTTGAGGAGGCTTCTGCAGCAGAGACTAAAGCCCAAAAACAACAAATTCGGAAGTTAATTTTCCAAAAAAAACAAGGTATGCGATAGTGTTTAAAATTTCCGGAAGAATGAATGGCCCCAATAACTCATTTCCAACGTTCCCCGCCCACACATTCACGCTGAATTTGTGTTGAGATGTGGTTTGTCGGATTTGATTGGGATTTTTCTTAAACCAATAATGTTCATTGTGGAAGTTGTAAACTGCGCCTCGTACATCCATAGAATTCTCAAGAGGTTGTCCTCCCCTATGTCATATTCCTGTATCCATTGGCAAAAATCCTTTCTTTTCTTGTAATCTCCTGGTAAGAGTTCTTGAACAGGCTGGAAATCCGAGGAAGGCATTCCACATTTATGGATATCTGTAGAGACTGCTGATCTCACAAGGCCTAGATGAACAACGGGTCGTCGAATGTTAGGCGACTTCGAAAAAATTGGAGAATTCGCTCTCTATTTCCCGTCTGTCCTACGTTGTGTAATCGGCCTAAGCCCCGTTGGTCTGTTATTGTTCCAGTCTCCCTAAACCTCCTGGAAGTCCTTGCGAAAGTTCTTCGATCTGGAACGCTATGCTCTTCTACAGCTGCAGTCTAGCTGCCGTCACAGAATCCGTAACCAAAAACAATGTCGACATACTCCCCAAATGCTGTCGTACGGAACGACCAAAAGAAAAGTTATAAGCAGGGAGCGAGAAACACTCCGATGGTTAGTTTCCTTGACTATTGGGCACAGTAGCTTTGGATATCACCTCAAAAGTATAGGGATCCTGGAGGATAATACATGCAGACTGTGCCTGAGAATACTGAGAAGGCGGAGCATATTGTGTGCGTCTGACCGGCTATGGCTGTCACAGGTGCTCGCATGAGTAGCATGGGACAGCTAGCCCACAAACAGATGCTCGAGATAACAAGAGACTTCGAGGTCAGAGTACTGCCCAGGATCCTTCCGAGGGTACCAGCTAAGACTGTTCTTGGCGGAAGGACCTAAGAGGACCCGGAGGCAGATGTCTGCTTCGACATTCTTCGAACGATCCTAACTAACTACTCCTCAAATGAATACTTTGACATTGCGTTCTGGAGTTTCTTCAATCACTTTGAAGAAATAAATTCACTTTCGTACTGTTGCCTTATTTGTAGCAAATGGCTGCACACCCAACGATATTAATGTTAAAATTGCTAATTGGAGTCATTTCATGGAAGGTTTGTCATCGTATCTATTCTATCATTAAATTCAAAACGAAAAATATTCGTCATAAATAAACTATTTCTTGGTGTTGCATCCGCCTGCAGTGGAGGATGTAAAATTACGGATAGTTTCACAAAGCAAAATTCTCATTATTTCTACATATTGTTGCAGAAACAGCAGTTCACCAATTTTATTACAGATATTGATTTTTTTGGTATTCAACAATTTTCCAAAAAATCATAACTTCAAAAATAATTATTCGAAAGCAAAAATATTTTACATATATTATTGTATGCTTGTGCGGTGCAACTTAGTAAAATATTATAAAAATCTGAGGGAGTCGATTCAGAACCATTGGTCGATTTTCAATGGGATGACCCCATTATAACTTGGTAACAGTTACGAGTACAACCATTAGCGTCATCAAATCTTTTTCATATCTCCAGCCATACTATTACTTCCCAAAATTTTGCGCATCTTTTCTGGGACACCCTGTATATTAATTCACCTCTGCGCTTGTACGACAAGGAACATTCTCGTGTACAATTTTTAACTCCTCATTTTCTGCAAACCTTTTAATTATAGATACCTTCAGGACTCTATTTCACTAGCGCTTTGCAGGAAAACAATATTTTACTCGTAAAATTTTGTCAATATTTTCATTTATCATCTGGAACTATTAAATTGATTTCGAATTTCCTACTTGAAGGTGGTCAATACTTATGAAGAGCTTCATGCAAGTACCTCGTCCCCTCTGCCTATAAACTATGCCGTCCTATCATTGATGTACATTTCGATTTTTGCTAAAATTAAGAAATGTGACTTAGGCCACTTTCAAAATAAACGGCTAAGTGCAAATATTAAAAATATATTAACGTATTATTTTTGAACCAATGCGAGAAGAAACCATAGCTATCCCCTTAGGATAACTCCTAAGCATAAGCATAGTATAATAGTTTAGGGGATATTCAGAAGAACCCAAAAACTAAACTATTATTTATTTTAACTTATTTTATTTTATTCGTAATTTTTGTTTTTATTCTTTGTTTTGAAGTTTAAAATTTCTTGTTATTTTATTCCTCAAAACTTGATCTTGTTCTTTATAAATTTTATTATTTATTTTAAAATAAAACTTGATTACTTTCTAAAAATATTAATTGGCACTACTAGGATTGACTACACGTCCTCTATCGGAAAAATTAGAATTAATACTCTTAACTAATACAATCTTTTCTGACATCAATATTTTTACAAATTTCAGGTGTCCATTTGGGTCAGTCTCCTGAACTACACAAAACACGTTAGAGTGCAAATTAATTAAAACATAATAAGGACTCTTTTGTTTATCTTTTAATTAGAAATCGAACACAATAATTTAAACTCTTATAATAAAAATCCAGCCAAATAAAATATATATTAACATAGGTTACAGAGTATTTAATAAGCAAACATCATGTCCTACGCTCTGTTACCTCCATGAGTTGTTTGTTTCACAACGTTAGCAATAATTATTTAAAATACCCATTTATCCTTAAAGTGAATAAAAATATCCAAGGAGCCCTGATTATTTTAAAACGATTCCATTATGAAATTTTAGATTTCACATTTTAAATATCTGTTACGAGAGTGTACATCACTTGCGTTCATTTTCGTTTTTTGCTCGAAAAAGCAAAACAAAAACTGCCTAAATATGATTATCAAATTACGTGTTGGCAACACTGAACGAACGTTAGCTTGTTTTCACGATGTTATTGGCTTCTTTTGGTAAGTAATTTGTTTAATGTAAATCTAAGCTTTAACTTCCCTGCTGTAATAGTTCGTGTCGTAATTAATGTGCGCAAAATATCAATATATAGCGTTATTCAAATTCACATTAATTCATTGGATCCACTGAGTATTTCGGTTATTGTGAGTTATATGTTATCGAGAAAATTCTATCATCAAATAATTTTTACTAATATCTATCATTTCTGTGAAAATCATTTTTGCGCTTACGATTATATCATGGAATTGTTAATTACTAATGCTTGAACTCAGAATCATATTTCTTTAAAGTTTAAAGGGATGCTTAAAACAATAGACCAAAACCTGACAAAAAACAAAAGATTTTTTTCCTCGAACTTTATAATTTACGCTTGGTAGAATGATCCATATGAGTTTGATGAAGTTTTTCAAAGTGTCTGTCTCTAAAAACTGATGTGATGAATTTTATGCGCAAAAGCAAAGTGTCCCGAATAAATAAATTTCAGACAAATAAATTTAGACACTACAGATTACACTGCTTGCTAAAATTATTTGGTCACTTTAGATTTTCTCCTTTTTTAAAGGATTAAAAATTTCAATGAATTTATTTTCTTTTAATTAAATAATAATCTCAAATTCTATAAATGTAAAATTGCATATTTCAAATTCTTATTAATAATTAACTAAAATGAACACGTAGCGGAAACTGCTACACATAGCATAGCATAGCATAACCTGCCTTTATCGCACAGACAGGTTAATCTAAGACATGGTCCTCTCCGGATAAAAACCATATGGATAAAAGCAAAGGTGTAAACTTGTAACTACCTGGAGTCTAGGAGTCCAGCTAGCCACACCTGAAATTTAGAGGGATAGCGTGGAGAAAGTAAAAAAATTTATTACAAATCGCTTAAATTTACTCTACCCTTTCTGTCACTTGGCTCTTATCACTAACTAATTTATCAACATAAGAAAACCTAACTAAGTACTAACCAGGCCTGGTTTTTTTTCCCACGTCGAATTCCAAATTTCAGCTTTTAATTTTATCGGCTTCTCCAATTCCTTCTTCCTTCTCCTGGGTTTTTTTTGTAGATTATTAAATATTCTTGACCTTGTGTCACTTTACGTTTTTCTTATTTACTTTATTTTTTATTTCTTGAAACACTCCACTACTTCCTCGGATTAATTTTGATTCTTTTTCGGGCCTCCTTCGAAAACCCAACCAATTCACTCTTTTTCAAAAGCGGAAGAAAGCACCTCCCATCCTCTTTTCTCCTACCATTTCTTTTCAGCCTTACACTTCATCGACGGAAATTTTGTTCCATGCACATTGGTTTCGAGATGAGGGTTTAGATGGCGTTCATTACCCAGTTAAAATTCATTAGATAAATTGATTACGATAATTTTTGATATTTTTGTTACAATTTAGGCTTACTTATGGTATTTAGGATAATACAATCTTTAATTCAAATAAAATAATACAAGTCTTTACTTTACTTTCTCCTTTTTTCCTAATCATGTTTATTTCATAATTCCTAAGTTTCAAATTCATATATTACTACATACAAAATTTTGTTTGTACAACAATAATTATATCTAAATACAAAATTATGAATTAATAAAATTTTAAACGCTTGTTATTTTCCGCTTATCACTCTTAATTCATTTCAGAGTTGACTACTATTATTGCATAATTTCTCAATATATCTCAGGATCAAGTTATTATTTAAATAAGGACGTTATATAAGGGAATAAGGGAATTTTCTTCCGGACACCAACCGACATAATCTCTTTTTTATTATTATTATTTCACTAGATCATCGCATCCCATCGCATGACGCACGTTACAAACTTGAAGAAAAATGAATGAGTCAGAAAAATATAAAATAAGCTACATAGAAGGGCAGATACAAGAACATATAAGGAATAAACTGAAATTAAACAGTAAAACAAATGTTCATAAAACATAAATAAAAATATTTTTATGAATAATAGTGCTAACAGAATATCTTAAATTTATTAATACATTCCTTTTACCACTTTATCGAATTATTTGAGGCTTTAATTTATATAATGTTCATTATCGATATTGTTGACATAGATTATGTTGTCTTACTTGAAATATCGCAACGAAGACTACGTAATTTTTTACGCGTCAGCGATGGCGTAATTTACGTTGTGTAGACAATTTTCCTATCACTGACTGCAAATTAAGAGAAGTAGGCAATGGCGACTGAGATAATTTTCATAGCATCCACTGCGGTCATGGAGGTGCTATGATACAAGGAGAATATTTTGATGGAATTGCTTTATCAAAATTAAGAAGCTCTCAAGACTGCAATTGGAGGGATTAATACCAATATCTCATTTGCAGCCCTGTAATAAAGAGACTCAAAAAATCCAGAGCAGTCAAACAAAAATCGTTATTTTCTTAGAAGCAATATAATTATAAACAATTATACATTTTTATTATTGCACTTTCGTAAAAGTAGATAAAAACTGCATTTAAATGAAGAATATTCTTAGAGATATAATGCAGAAAATCTCCAACCAATTCAGCTCTAAATTGAAAGGCTTCATAACAAGGTAACTAAAGTTCAAAGCGCATTATCTCAATTTACTTTTAATTTAATACTTCTAAGCCTCTTAGTTAGGCAAACTAATTCCACTTCTTTGCAATTCCCTACTCATCCGCATTAATTACCTATCGAGTTACGTATTCTGCTAAAAACGTAATACAGCAAGGCAAATTGCAAAGAAACTATCAGTTCAGTTTTAGATTTCTGCTGTTTGAAAAAGCAAAAACTCTTTAATTCTGATATTAAATTCCATTTGGGGATTGAAGCTCACTTAAGAAATCAACCAAGGCGGATGTTATGTATGTAAAGTCAGAAAGTAAAACCAGAAACAAAAGGAATTGTATTAAGCTTTTCAAAAGTGCGAAATTCTCACTAAAAAACGGAAAATAAAAAAATGACTGCAAAAATATGAACCTGAGTGGGAAAGAGTGTATGATTGGATTACTAAAGATCCTCAAAATGCCTATAAAGAAAAATGTGCACCATATAACATAACATTTTCTATCGGAAAAAGTGTATTGGCCAGGTGAGTTCTTTTAGGTTAAATTAGGTATTTGCATCCTCTTTTGTCGGCTGTTTTGGTTTGTTTTTATTCAATAAAATTGTCGATTACTGATTTGCATGAGTATTTGAGTGATGTGTGGTGTTTTATATCTCACTGCAGATTAAACAACAAAACAACCAATTTTTTTGCTTGACTTGACCTGAATGTTTTAAACGGTATCTTAGTTTTTTCCATAGGCCTTATAGTTTTGGCGCCAAGGCTAACGGAATGAAATTATTTTTCATATTCCGATAAGAATCAATGCAACATTAAGTACGAATTGTAGTTCTTTTGTACATTTAAAAATTTTGCTATACAGGCCTGTAACATAAAGAAGGCATAAATCTGTTCAAGATTTCAGTTTTTGCAGCCGATTGTAATTTCTATGTTAACTACAGACTACGTAAATAATGAATTTTTTTGAAAATAAATTAACAAAGAGTATTTCCCTACCACAATTAGGAAAATTCTTCTATAATATCGGCCTCTTCCAAAACGCATTTTCTGTAGTTGGCTGTAATTTCTACGCATGTAGTTAATCTATATCGAGAACAATTTTTCCAATATGGATATGGAGATCCAAGCAAAAGAAATACTGTCTATTAAATACTATAAAAATCTTCAAAAAATAATTTCATATCCTATATAGTTAACTATACGCGCAGTAATTGCAGTCAACTGCGGAAATTGCATTCTGTTACAGGTCCTATGTCATACATGATGTATATGATGTTCACTAATATTTAGAAGACTTCATGTAGTCTTTTTATTCATTTATAAAATTTCTTTATCCTTATGTATACCAAAATGACACCATCGAATTTCTTTTAGGGAAAAATGCGACTTAAAATTAATTTGAAAATAACTCAAGAAGTGTGATAATAGGCAGAGATTACACAGTTATTATGTAAACAAATTCTGTGTAAATATTTTTCACGTCAAATATTTTTTCACAATTAAATGTAAATTATACATACCCTAAGCGTCCATGTAGAGAAGACTAGTTTTTTCCTGAATGTTACGTGTACGTAACAAGCCTAAAACTGTGGAAAAGATCCATTCCTTATAATCCAAAAAAATTTTGAAAATTGTTTTCAGGTTCTTAAATGTTACATACTGCATGGTGACAACAATAAAGTCATGCAACAAAGGGTTAAGATGTTACTCCAGTGGACGGAATAAGTGGCAGTTTAGTTTACCACGAAATTCTCATTTTATAATATAATAATATTATATAAATGCATAAAACACGTGGCTTTATGTATATTTTTAATTGCATGAGTGTAGATTTCACTTGAATTACAAGGGCAACATTTGACCTTTTTAATTGGTCAACTGTCCCCGCCTATGTCGCGAAGAGTTTCTGTGCTTCAGATTCAAATCTTACCCGGACTGAAACGAGATGTTTTCGCTAAAAGAAGCCATTACAGACAACATAGTTGTTGAGACAAAGCAACATAAACTTAAAGCTGAGCTTTGCAAGAAAACTTCTACGCTAGATCGCTTTTTTTGGTTCATTGGGCTCTTCCTCTGGTTCTGCTCCCCTTGCAAATACATGTGATGACAGGATAACAGCCACTGAACTCGCTATAACCTACCATACTGTGAAGCATAATCTTTCCTATAACAGCATGGACTGCAGTGTGAAACTTAACAGAATCATATATCCCTATTATAAAACCGCTTTGAACATAGAATTAGGACGCACAAAAATAGAAGTTGTGGTTAATGAGGTTTTAGGACCTTATGCCTTACAAACTTTACTGAATGATTTAGATGCCCCTGATTTATATTTTTGTTTGCAAACTCATGCAAGCAATAGAAAAAATATAAAACTATTTCCTTTAGTTGGTCATTATTTTGATATTGAGAGTAGGATACAAAACAAGTTATTAGACTTTTACGAAAATTGTGTTGAGTCAGATGTTTGATGCCAGAAACAAAGCACTATCCCAGCACAACTTATTCTTAGATAGAGTGTTTGGTCTGAGCGCGGACAATACCAATGCGAACTTTGGTATTCACCAATCTCTTTATAAAAACATAGAACATAGTTCCTAATTTGGTGAAGGAATTGTCACGCACACTTAATTCCCAATACAGTCAAGCACGCAATGAATTATTTAAAAATTGATGTTGAAAATATAATTTTAGAAATTTACAGACATTTCTTGTAATCTGCAATCCGAAGAGAAGAGCTTTATTGGCGGCTTTCATTGCTACCTTGCGTGGACAACATACTTTTGAATTGGAAGCCTTTGAGTGATTATTTTATAAGTTGAGGGGAGGATTGTCCTACACATATTCAAAATATTTTGATGATGAATGAAACTGATGGAGATAGTACAATTAAAATCGTTTTGAATTTTCTGAGCCATTTTTTATATAATTTTTATAAAGCTGTTAAACAACTTGAAGGTAATAACATTATAGTCTTAGATGTTAACTTTAAAATCGGCACTAGAACAACGTAAAAAAGACTGTTTTTTTTTGGTTATGAAACCAAAAAAATGTTGCAATCTTTAGAAGCCAAATCTCCCACAGAAAGTGATAAAATTAAAAAGAATTTTTTAATATTCGTTGATAAATGTCTGGAATATCTTAATTTTGATGAAAGCAAATGGTTGTGCAAAATTAAAAAATTAAATGACTGTGAGACAATATTAGAAGTTCTAAATTTACAAGAAAAATGAGTACCGAAATGGACGAACTTTACTCTGAAATAACAATATTAAATGAAATTTCTGCAAAAGTAAAAGACGGTAGTGAGTTTACCGACAGAACCACAGGCCAAAAATGGCAGCATATTTTAAAAAATACCGAAAATAACTTATCAAATTTATTTAAGATTATTTCATTCCTGCTCTCTGTTCCCGCCACTTTGACATTCACAGAACGGATATTTTCAATTATGAATTCTAAATGGCGAGAAGAGAGAAACAGGGCTAGTATCTCATTAATAAAAAATGAGCTTTTGATCTACATTAATTTAAAAATTGAATGCGATAAAGCATATGTCACTTTTATTGTAGACAAAAAATTGTTAAAAGATGCAAAAAGTACAAAAAATATAGTTTTTATAAAATTAGAGAATTAACATACCTTTGTCTTTTTTTAACCATTTCCACAAAATACTATACTTTTTTGAAGTGTACTATATTTTTACAGCTTATTTTAAAAAATACTATAATCAGCTGAATAAATGTTGGCAACCCTAAGTTTTGCGCACATTTTTGGCCGTGGGTAAAAATGTTCGGTTTTGAATGTGAGGGGAAATATAGCGAGCTGCCCAATTTCCCCAACTCCAGAAGCTCTGATTTTCTGCACTAGAGATTTTAGAGTATCGTTGATTTTATAAACAGGAAAGAAAAATCTGCGATTGTTAGAGGAAGAAGTTTTTAATTTTTTCGAGCTTACTGTAACGTTTAGAATGGGTAAAAAAGATAATAAAAGTTTAGGACTCTAAAATATTAACGCTAATAACGCTAACTAATGTGAAAATGTTTTAATAGGTGAGATTTCTAATTCTGATTGAATAGAGGTAAGGAGCTCTTTACCTAGTGTCGCTTGCTGTATTTCAAGGAAGACCTAAGGGTTTTATAATAATGACGTATTTACTGAAAATATTTTTACAGCAAGGTGTAAAGGAAATACATCTAGCTGAAAGGTAGCAGCAGATAATCTTAGCTAGGTAAAACGGTTTGGAGCTAACACAACATAAAAAAGTATTATGTTCACCCCTAAACAATTGAGTGTTATGCGTATAGTTCTCCCTGCTTCTTGAATTGTATTATTATAACGTCTGTTGGAAAAAACTTGACCATTTATATTAGTTCACACTTGAAGGCTAAGAAGAGAAAATCCTCCGTTTCTACTTACATCAATTTTGTATGCATTGAAATATCAAACGGATCTAGCAGATGCATTCTTGTGTGTGTACACACTGTCCAACAGGTTGTTTTTCCTTTATAGTTCACAGGAGTTATCTGATGCTCCCTCCAACTTTTCTCGCATTTATGATGACATTATTTCCTGCTGACTTCAACGTAAACAAGCTTATAAAAAATTCCAGCAGTAACAGTATCTGTGAGGTTTTATTCATACTTGAATTGAAATTAGTCAACAATTTATTAATTAACAGCGAACACTTTCAAAGTTGTCATTTATAATCAACTAAACGCCCCACGTATATTAGACAATGATATCTTATTTATGTGCCATGATTTGATTCTCGACATTCACAATCCCCTAAAGTTATAACAAGACCTTCTACCGATTGTGTCACCATATCTTGGCGCGATATACATATACCACGTTCCTTACGTAACTTAAAATTTGCCCGGTTTGAGATAGCGTCAGTCCTTAAAACAGAAGTCGGTAGTTGCAATATATTTCTAATTTTCGTTGTGAAAGCATGAGAATTGTGCACAAAAAACAAATCAAAAATTATTAGGTTTTATTCCATTCATTAATGCAACCCATTAAGAAATATCTTCAAATCAAAAGTGG
>QYTT01089670.1:4122-15983 GCA_006980735.1 Dasypogon diadema | reverse complement strand
TCAATCAGTGCATTTATCGAAGTATTTGTGATATTATTTGATTCTATTACAGCATCCAATTTTTCCAACAGCTCCACATGCATTTTATCCACTTTTTCGGAAGCCTCGCTGTACAAGCTCCTTGTTGGACGATGTCCTGTAGTTGGTCATGAGACTACGTCTCATGCTCTAGACTGAGTGGGCCAGGGCATTCCAGGAAGGCATGAGGACGTCTTCCAGACACCACGCTCAGCCCTAATGAGAGGCTGGCGGGCATCTGAATTAGTCCTCACTACCGAGAGAATCCCCCATCATCCTCGCCCTAATGAGAGGCGAGAACTGAGAGGAAACTCCCTGCGGAAGCTAGCTCCAGAAATCCCAGGCCCGACTCAGCCCACCAAAAATCGAGGGGAGAGGGACAGCGGCATGCTTGTGCGGCTAGCACTGCGGCTCGGGGCAATGGCGTGGGTTCAAAGAAAAAAAGGTACTATCCGTCACCCTCTGTCCATATACAAAAACGAGATCATGCCATTACAAGAGAAGAGAGGCAGTGTACAGGGGAGGGAAAAAGGAATGCCGCGGGTCAAGATGGGATGAAAATGGTCCCTGCCGGAGCCGAGCCTATGCCCTCCGATGGTAAGGGGGCTTTGTGGGCTACCCACCCTCACCTATGACTACATCTGGCCCACGGAGTTGTTCGATGTAGTCCCTAAAATTTCAGCCGCCGCTCACGACAAGGAGATGGAAGGGAGGAGAACGGAGCGGAGTTGGCGATGTCTTTAGCGACTCATACTAGCTCTTATTCCACGCATAAAAGGATAAGTGTGACCCGACAACATGGGCACGATACAACGCCGGTAGCATTCGAAAACCCGCAAGAAAGCCGAGAAAGAAAAAAAAAACACACAGAAGAGGAATCAATATCCTGTCTATTTATCGATATCAACAAGAGGATTCAAAAATTCAAAAATTCAGACAATTCGTTATGTCCCTGGACTGGGAATTGGGTTTTCTTCTTTTTTAATTCCCAAGAAAGAAAGAATTTAAATCCTTGATACACGAACTACTTCTCCAGCTCCAAAAAAAAATTTCACAATCAAAGCCCTTTTCAGCCACGAAGACCATACAATTATCCCTCGAATATTCACCAAAGGAAAGACTTCAAGGACTCATGAGCATGGATCATCTATTCAAAAGAAAATTTTTTCCACCCCGCACGTCTTATTCAAGAGGAGTTTAACTTACCGCCAAAACGAATTCACAAAAAAAACTCCACAGAACTTTACCACCCCTTTTGTTTTCTTATTAACTTTACTTTTAAAATATTCACTTCTAAGCACAGTCTGAAAAATAATCTACTCGAAATGTCTCTCAGAAAATTTCTTTCTATCTTCAAAAAAAAGCTTATTATGTTATTATATTCCTAAATTTCTAATTCCTAATTATGATTAAACTTGAATTTGGGCAACAAATTGCAATTTGTTCAACTAATTACTTCAATAAATCGCCTATGTATACTTAAACCCTAGTTAGTCTGTGTATTTCGGATCACTTCTTATTATCCAAAAAGAAAAAAAAACGCTGCACCTCCTTACAAGGCTTATAAACGCCTCACCATTAAAGGCAGCGGCAGAAATATTCGAAGTAGTTTCGTCACCACGAAGCTATACATCGGCTTATAATGCCTAAAAAAAATAATTTGCGATCATGACTATGAATGGGTCGACAAATCCAGAGATACCTGTTGTTTCCTAAAGTAAGCGAGCAATTAAAAAAAAAAATCAGCAACAAAAAACCATGCACCCACAATTCTAGATAATAATCTTTCACCAGTTCTGCTCTGAATGTGAAATCAATGTAAAATCAATCAAATCGTACTTAAATAGTTCAACACGTTCCACTGAAAAAAAGGAGAACTGTTCTTGGCAGTAATGATGTATTCTGAACGGATACGCATATAAAAATTCAAAAGGGACTTCAGATTTACAACAACAAAAAAATTATCCACAGATGACCCTTTATACTTTATTTCAATTTTAAAAGGTCTATTCCGTGCTGAAAAAAAAAAAAATATATTCACACGATGGTTTTCTTTCTCCTTCTTTTTTTTCCGTTAGAACGGTTCTTGCATCTGTTAAATCACATGTTTCGAAATCATCTCCAGCATTTCTCAGGGAGATATTTTTCCTCCAAACCTTCCTGTCAGAACCCAACACTATTTATTCTAAATTCTTATGAACTAAAAAAAATAGAAAAAAATGCTAAGGAATCGAGAAAGAAGAAAACAATCAAAACAAACTTTAGAAATTCCGCTTTCCTAGTTATTTGGTTTCATTTACGGCAATCTTCCTACCTGAAGTAGACTGCAAAACGGCTTGAAAGCCATGTAACTTCAACTCGATTATGAATTTTGACTACAGATCCAACTTGAGAATTTGTCCAGTTATATTAGATTTTCGAAAGTAAATAGATAAAATGGGTATTAAAACGCCACCTTTAAAATGGAAAAATTACATGTTTCCAAAATCAACACGTATTTCTATGTCACTTTTAAGTAGAATTCAGGTCAAGCCATCGACGAACGACCGGACCGAGATGACAGCAGCGCTTAAGCCTGCATTCAACCGTAGTAATTGTTTTAACTGCTTTGCTGTTCTTTCTACCCCTTGGCTGATATCAGATTTTTATATTAATGTATACTTCAATTCTTATTTAAATACAGGCCCCCTCAATTAATCGAAACAGACCCAACACATCAGACACAAACTGAACGGTCTTTCTTCAAATTAAGTCCCTCATCACTTGATTTAGACCAACAGTGTGCACTCCTTTATTTCACGAAAATATCAAGGAATGAAAGATTAATTTTCTTTACCTTTTATGTATGAGGCCTTGATACGAAAAGGGATTTTACCCACAAAGGTTTCAAAATTTATTCAACGATTACATTGCGGAAAGAAAATTTCAAAAAAAGGTACTTATATTGTTTTTTGGTGGCTATCAATTTGCTGCCTCTTGGCGACTCCGCTCAGCTTCGTTCCTGCACCAGCACCTTACCACATTTTCCTTCTTTTCCTCGTTTTCCGTGTCACTTTTTCGACTCTGCATCCGCACTTCATACTCGCCAGACTCCAACAAAACTCAAGATGGCTTCCCGGCCAGCTTCCTCCTTTTTTATGTCCATCTCTTTTCGATTCTCATGTCGCTCCGCTCTATCCGGGACAGGGTGTTTTCCAGTGACGCGACGAATGGCCTCATCACGCCTAGATGGCGGTACCGCCCTTAAGGAGATGAAGTTAAAATTACCTGGAATTCGCTATTCTTTCGTTAAAATGAGGCAAGACAATCCCTTTCGCATGTGTTGCGTGCATACTTCCCACAGAAATGTGTGGAAGTATTGCTGTAAATAAATTTTGCGCGACACTAGGGCGGAAAGTAATACTTGTCCTAGCGTCCAATTGTTGTAACCTTGCTCTGATATGAATTGGGGTTTGCGTCCACTATAAACTTTTGACAGAAACCTTCGTATCGGTTTAGGAAAATATCGAGAGAATAGTGGCGGCGGAAAGCAACATTAAGAAAAGAATAATATGCGTTCAAATAAGTGTGAGTCGTTTATATAAATCTGGGAAAGAAAAAAAATCCCTAATTCGTTATAAATATATAAATATTGCATTTAGGCAAATTTTGGGAAGGACCGTCCAGGTATGGTTCAACAGAGAACTTTCATTAAACCCTCAAAATTACGTCGTTTTAGGCGTTTATGAAATACTGCCATAGCATGGAGATTTTTCTGGCCTGGATGGATAATGTATCATTCGAGCGAAACGTGGAATATATTTGCAATTCCACAAGAATATTCTGATATACCGCGACCGCCGCGACCACTACAACTCCTTGCTATTGGCGGGCTTAGATTTTCAAATGGGGGTGATTCGATGTCTTCATTGTTGCAATTAACACTGGTTCCTGTTGTTACTACCTTAAAAGAATAGGTTAATCTGGATCAATAACACTGCATGCTGATATTTACCTCCAAGACAGGAAATCCCCCTTCTGGTGTTTGCTGATCACCGTCTGTTGCATGTTCTGTTAATATTTGGGATATTTCGCATTCCAAGGATGTGATTTGTCTGGGCGCATCTGGATCCATCCAATTTCCCCCTCCAGTTTTATTTGTGAATTTCTTGTCGGCACATTTTAATTTTCTGACTGCGAGTTTCATATCTTGCCAGCACTATAAAATAACAATGATAATATTCTACTTTACATGATCGTTAATAATACCTTCTTCCATTGTTCAGCTGTATTTCTACAACCTCCAGTTGCATTAAGATTATCGCTCAACTCGCTCCACATTCTCTGGCTTTCATGGCTTCCATCTAAACCTTGATAGGTTCCTCTAGCAAAGGATAAATTTTTTCCCATAAATTCAATTAATTTCCTTTTCTGGAGGTTTGTTATTCGGTTTATTGCGGCCTAAGTATATTGAATTTAACTTAATTAATTAAATACATTTTTTCTTAACTGGCCGCTTGTTTTGTCTTGATTCATTTTAATTTTTATTTTCACGAACAATTCAAATAAATTTCACACAACTGCCTTGTATCTCACTACCTAACCGGACTGTGACTGATAACGCACTAGAAGATCTGTGATATCACACGCGCCAGCTTTACAGAACCAGAAATTACATTTTCTCACTCACATGCTGGACGTGAGAAATAACTCACGATGACGTTTAAGGTGAGAGACGAACCTTGTGAGAGTTACAGAACCTAGCTACAGGATTATATGTGTTAGAGTTGACTTTCTGAGTTGAATTTCTGAGATCTGCCTATTTTGTTCTTGAACACGATCCATAATATTTTGGGCTTCCCCGCTATGTGCACTTTCTTCTGCCATATGTATTGTCGCGAGGAAATATTTCTTCTATTTAACTGAACTCACGTTTCACTTATTAAGGAATAAAATATATTTAATCGGACTTAAAGTATCACTTGTTTCAGGACAATGTATGGACTATATTTAGTTGAACCAAAATTATCACTTATTATATAAAAACTCTACAAGACTACAGTAAGGTAAATAAATTCTTTTCTGACCTTTAGATACGTGCCGTTGGGGTAGAATGTGAAGGTTGTTGCCTAAAACCAAGGTTGAGTTGCGCTTTGTTGAGTCCTCTCGTTAATTTGCAGTTTCGGTTTGGGTAGGTCCGTTGGAGCCAAACGATTGAGTCCGATAATTAGGTTGTGCTCCTGTTTCGCTCTAGTTCTGTTGAATAGTCCTCTTAGCCGACCTTTCGACTACAGCTGAGTGAGGAATTGCAGGGATCTCATCTCTGATGGGTGTTTGACGATCTTTCGCCAACATATTCAGGATGGTCCACTAGGCGTTTGCTTAAGCCGAACTTTTGACTTTCTGCTTTGGCTAATTTGTGTATTGTAACTAACTTTATTATTATACACTTGTATAATGTTGTCACAGTCACTGGTACTGATATCGTACTTTCAAACAATAAAGTTTATCGACACAAATCGAGGAAAAGGAATTCACTTTTCGTTTTATTCACAGAAATTTTTCGTGTTTCTTCGAATAGATAGCCCGCGCTATCCTACCGACTGCGCCAGTAAAACGTTAGACAAATTCGTTTTATAAAAAAAGAACACAAACTTTTGATCTCGAAACTTTTTATTCACGATTGTACTCATTGGAAGTTCAGACCCAACTGTTCTCTAAGTTTCACAACTTTTCATTCTTACTTACAAAAATTTGCATCGTCGTGGGAGCCTATCGTACATGCGCTGCTTGATTATTCTGTTTCTAGGAAAAAACGTGATTTGAAATGCACTTTTTAGAGGTGTTAGGTGAAAAATGATTACTGCGCGTCTGCTTCGCAGGAAATGTAATGGAACTTGAGTTTTTAGATTTTTGTTGTTGTAGGTATGGTGTGGGAAAGTTATATTATTGATATGGAGGGTAAAATTTGACTATCTTTGGGAGATAGGATGCTTATGCTGGTTGATTGGGGTTTATTGGGATCACTATTGGGGGTTCGGGATATTATCTATAACATCTAAACAGGGATTACATTGGGACTGTATAGTACATGAAATCATACTTTGCGTACGACTAGACTCAGTTTTGTCAATGCCTGTGACTATAACATATGTGGGTTTCTTGTTGAGAAGCAGTCTCTGTACTGCATCTTCGGTAATGAATGACGCTTGAGAACCTTCATCCAAAAGTACTCTCAAAATTTGTTTTCCTGCTCGAGGGGTATTAATTTCGACCAAAGCGGTAGCTAAAAGGACTACTTGTAGTTCTTGATTGCTCGACAAATAATTTTGTACATTGGTTTTTTGTAAAGTACTGTCTACTGAAGTACTAGTTTCGTCAACCTTTTGCTCTACGGTGCGGGTTAATTGGTTGGTGACGTGGTGCGTTTTGACTGGGGTTTTCGGGTTTCTTTGTACTGCACTATGGTTTTGGTTTACATGTTTTTATGGGACTTGTTGTATCCGTCGTGGGGTGCGGGGTAGTCGCAAGGGAAACCACACTTATTGTCACTGCTTTAACCTTTTATTTATAAACCTTCCAAACCTTTTTCACAATATTCTTAATTTAAACTCTCTTTTCACAAAGTTCTTAATTCTGTCTTCACAACTTTTTTCATAATAATCTTAATTTAAACTCTCTTTTCACAAAGTTCTTAATTTTCAACGTTATTTCAAAACTTCTCTATTGCCGCGTGCCGCGTGCCGACTAAGAACCAACTCAACAACTTTCTTGTGTTCACGCAGCCGCCGAGGCTGGCATTTCCTAACATTGCATTTGCTGCGGCATTTCCTATAGATTTCCACAGCTGTGAAGTATCGAGCAAAGTTTATAAACATAAAGTTCTTTGCTACCGCGATTCTTCACAGCCGAGGAATGTTGGCTAAGGTCATGCTGACACTTAGCAAGTATGCAAGTAGCAGGTGTTTCACTGCTGACCTTCGAGTATTTTGCAAAGCTGTGCTTTGCGTAGTGGACTGTTGTAGGTAAACATAAGTTAGCCGGTCAGTTCTTCCGCCGAGGCTGGCATTTCCTAACAGACTTGTTGGTCTAAGTGCAATAGAGTATTGTGGCGTTTCCTACAGTGGCGACAGCATAACGGATTAGGACATTGATCAGAGCTGTGAGAAATGAACAAACAGTTAAAGTTACACTGCCGCAAGCGATGATTTTTATGACATAGCGGACATTCTGAAGTCGTTGTGCTTGTAAAAGCTTTAGGTCTTTGTGATTTATGATTAAAGCTAGGTTTATATTCATAACCAGTATACTTTGAACTACTAATGGCATCAAGGATTCTAAATCTATTCTCAAAAAATTTTAAAAATACTTCTAAACTTGGGAGCTCATTGGGGCTTTCTCTGGAACTTAGAAACGTTTCCCAATGGGTTACGGCCTCCTTGCTAAGTCGTTGCGTCAGCAAGTATATCAGCAATGGATCCCAATTGTGGACATTGAGCTGTAAACTCTTTAAAATTTGTAGACATTCAGTTGTGATGTCACACATTTGCTTTAGGTTCGCAGAATTTTAATTTACATGATGGGAGGAAGATACTAGAGTTTGTAGCTGTGCATTCACTAGAGCACGCTTATTTTGGTATCGTTTTACAAGTATTGCCTGGTAATTTGCTGCAGTGATTTGCAGATGACGTATGACCTGAGAAGCTTCACCTCCAACGCTTGACTTTAGGTAATGAAGCTTTTGGATATTTGAAAGCGCACTGTTTGTATGAATGAGTGATAAAAAGAGGTCATGAAACGATGACTATTTGCGGTAATCTCCAGAGAAATGAGGTATGCTAATTCGAGGGAGTTGAAGTTCATTGCTGGTAGTAATTTGATTCGGCTGTGGCAAACTTTTGGAAGAATTTTCACTCAATGAAGTCAGCTGTTCCATAATGTAACCGAATATCGTGCAGTAATTTTCTTCCATTTCACCGAACTTATCTTCACTAAAATATGGGCGTGAAACATCTTCTTTGGTATGGGCTTGCAAGATCGACCGATGTACGTTTCTGCAAGAATCCCATAATTTTTCGAGATTTTCTATACATTTATTATAATAGCCCTCTGTTCTTCTTTCCTTTGGTGCTTTCTTTGTATTGCTTATATTGTTGAGTTCAAATTCATTTATAGCTTGCTCGGCAATTAAATTATCCCTTTGTAACAAAAAAAGGCAATTTTTTTTTTGTGTTCAAGGGAAGGTGAGGAAGGTACAAATATTTGCTGAACTCTAACTAATGGGCGATTCACTTACCGATCTCCTGCTTGCTGATGTTTGGCTGGCGCTTGATTAAATATCTAGTGTAAATTACTGGCTTTAATCATTCACTGTCTTTAACTTTAATTACTCACTGTCTTGTGACACGTATCCTGTATCCGGCTCGAAAGACCAAATAATGTTCGCGACTATAAAATAAAAGAATACTAAAAAACACACTTTGAGTTACACACTTTATTTGACTACTTGGCAACTTTACTTAACTAAAGAAATGATATTATTAAGGGAAGATTATTTGCCCGCGCGTCTGCTTGACTCCGAGTTGTCCACAAAACTGCTCCTCCTTCTGTATTCAGACCCATGATGTTAATTCTGGTGCTTGGCCGTTGACCTCTTGATGAGCACCAGCTATAAATTGGATATCCCAGCGAATCGATGATCGATGCTTGCACTAATTGCTGATAAGTTCTCGGTTGCAATTTTCGGTGTTCTTGAATTATGGTGCAATAGTGCAAGCAGGCATTTCTCATGTATGTCCGAGCGATGTACTTTTGGGTTGATGAGGACTTAACACAAGCATTTCAAACTGTAACAAATCTGTATTAAACCAAATCATACTTAACCGTAAATCTGATTTTCCTTTTTTAGCAAACATTTTACTGTGGATTCCCTGGAAAGGAGAAAATTTTGATAAGCTGAATAAAACCGCATTTCCTACATGAAAAATATTCGCAAACCACTTACTTTTCACAAATTGGCAAGCTTTACGCGAGCTTCATTATTGTTTCAAATATTAATGCAAATATTACACTTCAAGTTCATATTTAAAATTTTGAGTTCCTGAAAATGAGTGGCAATTCAAGCAAACAAGAAAACCATAATGTCGAAGTTAGTCAGCCACCGCAATTTGATGAACCTCATCTAGAGCAATGGTATCATTCTAAGCTACTGCATAAATCCCCAGAACATTTTTATGTGACTTCATCACATATGAATGGGAGTTGTATAACCTGTTGCTCTCAATCACTATCAAAACTACGTGAATTAGTTATAAATCATAAAAGAATCAGCTATTAAATGAATTTATAACAAACCATAGCATTTATTGCAATATTTTTAAAAAGTGTATATTTGGGAGCAACCGTGTTTGAACGAAAATTGATCAGGACGATTAGTAATTCAGGAAGTAAATTCGGGCCTGCAGACAAATTTTGATTAACATTTTGATAAATTCATACCTGCATGAGCTGATGCATCGAACACAGTGCGCATTTTTGTTGTGGCTCTATCCACCTTGTATACTGGGCGGTGGGGCATATAATAAACACGTTCTCCACAAAAGCTGTCTACTCGTTGAGCAGTTCCAGACGTTATTATCTCTTGCATGCCAGCATCTTACTCTAAAAATCTTGAGACTTTGCATAATTTATGGGTCAATATATCTAATCGGATTAACGCCCCTTCTCAATAATGATGCTTCATAGCGCTCACCCCTTTTAGTCACAAATTCATCAAAGTTATCGAAGTCTTGTCCGTGCGTATTCTGGAAATCGTTATATGAAATACCTACACTTTCTAAATCTGAGAAACGTTTCAAGTCAGAGTTGAGGTCAGCATCAAATTTTCTTCACGACAATCCTTTAATATGGGCCCTTGTAGTAATCCGGACCGATTAACATGCAAGCCCCTTCTCAACAACACCAAAGGTATGATTATCGGCTAATTCCAATTCTGCAAATACCGGACATTCTTCGTTGGGTATGGGTAGGATGTCAACACAGATGTTGGGTACTACTGCAACTAACAGAAAAATGCGCTAATGATTGTATTGTCTTTCTACTGTCACCTTCACACGATTAAATAATTGCACCGGAGACTTCTATGCTTCCAAAGGGTAAGATACGCAAATTCACTTGGTCGAAAATCCTGAATCAAAGCTTTGAGACAACGTTTTGAAAAATGTAGGATCGTTGACTGCCGCCATTTAAAATCATGCAAATCCTCATTGAGGGTGTTTCGTTTGCCGTTAGAAGATATACACCCGAAGAAGTATGCGTCGTTGAATACAAATTTGCACTAAGCGCAGATTCTAACCCAGACCGTGAACTTCCTGTGTCACTCTTTGACTGGTTTTGATAACTCGATGACAACGTACGCGTAGACTTATACGCGGGATCGCACATTGAAGTAGAATGCCTTTCCTTGCATTTGTGGCATCTGACAGATTTGTTCACACAATTCCGGGAGCCATGTGCATATAGAACAATGTCCATCGCGTTTTAATATTTCTTTACGTTGTGATATATTCAAATGTGCGTCACATCGTTGAGAGGTATGTGCATCAAATTCACAAAAATAGCACTTGGAATTTCATTCGATGTCAACAATTGCTGTTTTGTACATTTTTGATTCACTTAAACTGCTCATTTGATTTCAAATCAGTTTCAGAAAATCTCTCCAACGATTCGACTTCAAGTTTCAAATATTTTAAAATATCCCGCATTTGCCTATCATCGCTATATTCAATACTACTCTCACTGCCTGCCAAACGTTCGCCAATTGTTCTCAAAAATTTGCAATTCCGAGAAAACCCGTCGTCGAATTTTCTGGGGCGTTTTGTCTGAATTTTAGTAAAAATTCCACGAAATTTTCTAAAATAATGATAAAATTGAGTTAAACGTGCTGGTTAATAGCTTTCTGAGAATATCTGCCATACACACGAAAATAAATTTTATAAACTGTGATTTTATAAATTACATTAGAAGTTTAGATTGATCTATGTAGATAAATTTTTTTATTAAATTTACACCAAAGTTTTCAACAGTGTATCTCACTTATTTCGATCGCTATGACGAGGGATTTTTCATAATTAGCGAAAAATCTCGAAAATTTGTAATAACTCGAAAACTAAACAAAATTGTAGAACATACATGGGGGTGATTTGGGTTCCCCGGGGGACGCTCTACCTCCACGCTTCCGATTATCCATTTTTGGGACACCCTGTATATAAAATCAATCAAACTTCTTATACACTAAACTGCGATTTTTATTATTGAAAATGACCTCAGAAGATATTATCAAGGTCGGAGCTATGCATGCACTGCTGTGTTTTAATCTTCCAGGTATTTGTTCTTCGCGTTACATATCAGCAGAACAATTATTGTCTGAGAGTTCGCCAGTTATGTCCACAATACTTTTCACTTCAACGTTCAGGAAAAATAATGGAAAAAAATTCTATGAAGATTTCGGGTGATATTAAAGCCCCACGAATTCAAACTCCTCCCTTGTAAAACTAGTGTTTTGCAAAGCTAAATAGAGAAATGTATTTGTTAGAGAATTTGATACAAATGAGATTTTACCAAAGTAGTTTGTAACTACCCCTATTTCGAAGCGTTTTCGTTTTAGAAAGAAAACATAGAATTTTTTTTATATAGCTGGAGGTATGATATGAAGGAGTTATCCAAATTGGCTCATTTACGAACTTAATATTTCACTTTTAATAAGGTATCTGTATATCAAATTTCAAGTCTCTAGCCTAAGGCGTACTTGATATAACGCGTGGAAGGACACACGGACGATAACCTCGTAAATGGTATAAGAATTA
>QYTT01089669.1:140537-161081 GCA_006980735.1 Dasypogon diadema | reverse complement strand
ATGGCAATTAATGGGGGCTAAAAAAAGAACTTGTTGTTATTATTTTCTTTTTATCATTAAATCTTATGGTTAGAGATGTTGATTTGCGAGAATTAACAAATAGCAATAGATTATAACACAGTTTGCAGTATTCAAAAGTCAAAGTCAGGTAAAACTTATACATATATAAAAATTAAAGCGGAATTTTAGTATGCCTAGAATGTCTGCATCCTGGTTAAAGGTGTTCAAGTTTTGTGCTATGTAATTAAGCCTGCTTGTTTTAGAAGTGTGGAAGGTCAAAAGGAGA
The DNA here is from genome assembly GCA_006980735.1 of Dasypogon diadema. NCBI lineage: Eukaryota > Metazoa > Arthropoda > Insecta > Diptera > Asilidae > Dasypogon > Dasypogon diadema. The sequence goes on along the minus strand of QYTT01089669.1, from coordinate 160,795 downwards.
AGTGAAAAGGCTAAAGGAATTTTCCGTACTATGCTTGCAGTCGTGATCCTAGGCGTTCTGTTCTAGCTTTTCGTTTTCATCAATGCCTTCATCTTCTTTTGAGTCTACGTTAATATTTTTCTTGCTTATTTCACACTTTTCACTTAACATATCCTCGATACCTTCGTCATGTTGAGCGTCTGATTCACCGTTTTCTTTGTGGGGTCTCAAAGTTGCTCTCACCGTTTCATATGCCTTTTCAAAGCCTAATTTCATGTACAAACTTCGTGAGGCATCATTTTCAGGACGTATTACTACAAATGGGATATATCCCCTTTCAATGACGAGTTTTGTCAGTGTTTTCGCCAAATGAATACCATAACCCTTTCTTCTAAATTCTGGCTTGGTTTGCATAGAAAACATAGCTCCATAGTAGGAATGCACCATCCATGCTGCTAGCTCATCTGTGTTTTTCCTAAAAATCCCCACTCCTGGAAGAACTTGTATCAATTTTTCGAAAACTTCAACACATTCTATTTCGCTGGCCGGATAAAGATCGTGAATAGCTTTAACATTTTCAAGAGACAACGGGCGCATCTCTACTTCGTCGAATGGCAACTCATCTAATTCCAGTTCGTTCTTTAACTTTTTGTAGACGTAAATATCACCCTCCAAGCGTTCCATTGCACCTCGTCCTGAATAAAATAGATTCAAACGATCCATAATTGCCTTGTGCGTAAAGTTCAGGTACAGAGGTTTGCTCCAATCTATCAGCTCGTCTTCATCCTGCATTAGATCCACACATTCTATTTTACTTGTGGGGCAAAATATACCAAAACTTTCATAAATATTTTTGTTTGGGGTTAACGTACAGCCGGGAAAATGTAAGCATACTGGAGCGTCAGGCCAACTCTTCGAGACATAAAAGTAGAACTGCCAGATTTTATCGTTCAGGTACGTTTTCACTGTTTGATGAAACTTCAATGACTCCGGAAGAAACTGTTCCAAGTATTCCAAGAGTTCAGGAAGCTCCTTTTCTGGTACCAAGCGAAAATTCTTCCCTTCAGTGATAATTTCCATTTAAATAGCTGGACTCCTGCTGGCCTTCAATATATTACGTGATGTTCACACAGGAACAATATTCTTACTAATTTTAAATCACAGATCAATTTAATTTTTATTTAGTGATTATTTACGAACAAAGCACACCATCATATAAATCAGAGAATATTGGGTAGGCCTTACGGAGGAGACGGGGGCTTGTAACTCGGGACTGGTAGTGTGCCTCCCAGAGCACCTCCCCTGGCCGTCCCCAAATTAATATTGCACTGCACTATTAAATTAAACTAGAGAAGAAAATTCGTTGTTCTCCTGAACGTAGCACTTGAGCAGACTGTTAAGTTTCCGTTACGCACTAAAAAAGTATTTCAAATAAATTTAAACTTGCAAGAGTTGCTTTGAATTTTCCTTTTAAAGATATCTGCGGATCTGTTTTGTAACTTGGCACTAAGCAACAAACCAGAATATGACTATCCCGACACTATTTCTATGCAAACTGTAGAGAATACGTTTACCGAATCGTTGCCTGAAAAGAACTGCTCACGTAATAACACACCCCACGAATTTAAGTGAAGAAAGTCATGGACATGAAATTGTGGGGAAATTTCACTTCACAGTCACAATGTAAACCCTCTCACCTTCTACCTTCTACCTTCTACGTTTTGCATTACTATAGCATGCAGAAGTTCTGTTCTGAATATCCTCTTTTCTCTAAAGGAGAAAATTGCGCGCATGAATGATATATTCCCAAACCGACTATACTGCAGCCCAATCGATTGAGTTGATGGAGGATGGGGGTATCCCAGAATTAATGAAGACCTTCCCGTTCAGTGTTGCCGTAAACTTAATATGAAAAATCCGAAGACGACTCATGGAAAATCCTAATTATCCGTGTGGACTTAAAAAGTGAGAAAATCCATGAATTTTTTAATTAGGTTTATAATGAAAGGTGCATATGCAAAGACAAAATTTACTTTAAAAATAAACTTCACAAATAAAATAACAAACTTCAGATTTTAAAATAATTAAAAAAATACAAAAACGTAAAAAACGAACAATTCTTAATGGCGAAAAATATGTATACAATACGGTTACCTTGGGTTTTTTATTTTTTCTAAATGTTCACTTTTTTTTTACTTTAAAAGACAAATAATTCGTTTCTTTTTATCGAATATGTGCGATCTTATTACTGCTATTGCATTTGCAGGTGCTGTTACTTAAGTTATTTCTCTTTTTGGTTTTAACGTCGGTTTCAATGCTGAAAATTCCTTCACATCCTGTGTTTGACTGTGATAAAAAAAAGAACTAATATTGCTTTTGCTAATTTGTGATAAATGATACCAAAACTCTTCAATATATAAGTAAAGTAGAATTGAACAAACCCAGAAGAAAGAAATTAAACTATTTACTCGGAGTAAAAAAATCCGTAGATTTTATAGTGAAATCCGTAGTGAAATCCGATTCCAACTTTTTGGATATATTACAGACAAATTCGTTGAATCGGCAACACTGTTCCCATCGCCTCCTTGTGGGCAAAGCGGAATGATCCGAGGCTAAATAAGAGAAGGCTATCTCTATCTACTATAAAAGATAAATTTATACAAATGGCTTATCTCCCATCCTACTTAATAATAACGTAGTCTCTATTAAGTTACGTTGTTAACACCATGAGAACGCTGTCTACACAGCAAAAGAAAGATCTTCTCCCTTCGCTCTTTTTTTTAAACATACATTGTTTTCTTTTTTGCAATCCGGTTTCCAGTTTAACATAGCCATAGAAGAAATAATAGAGAGGTGGCACAAATTTCTACATAACCAGAAGCAGGCGCCAAAATTTGATTCAATATTCGGATTTTTTTTATGTAGATAAAAACAAATTAACTTCTAAAACTTTTTTGGAACTTAAAATTGGAAGTTAAAACATTTCCTTTTTTAAAGATATATATATATATATTTGGATTTATTTAACATTGAAGTAGTAGTAGTAATTTTTATTGAACAGAAAAAAAAATAACAATGGATTGTACTACAATACAAAATCTTAATTCAAAATGGCTGATTCTAGGTATGACTTGCTACTCAAATTTACATGGGTGATGTGCATTCCAACACAAACAAAACTGCAAAAAATGCGTTCTCTTGATCTTAGTTGTGTGGGTGTTTACTCCATCGAAAACATGCCCCATTCGAGCTTAATCTAGAATTTGGCTTCCATGACCTCTCCCTCCATGTCCTCGAACCGGCTCCGTCCCATGACCATCAGCAAATCAGCATACCGCTGGATCAAAGAAACCAAAGCACTGGATTAATTCTAATTAAATTAGAAAAACTTATTTTCCAACGCTGTCCCTCTCAGGGGGACGCACTTGGTGGAAATATTTGCAATGCACGCGAATATCCACCATCTTGAATACAAATAGTACCGCAACAGCACGTCCTCACTCCACCACGGCCTAACACGAACTCCTACTTAACATTGAACAATATATCTAGGATTCGATGCAGTTCGACTTTAAAGATCGAAAGAGATGAATACATCGACTTCAAAAATTTTGTGTCATTTTTTCTAGAAGACGACAACTTGTATGGGACACCTCCCCTCCATATATTCATCACGATGCAGTTTAAAAGCGAAATGAAACGAAGTTCACGAAAGAGGAGATGACTGCTAAATTAGTGCTATTTAAGATACTTATGCAGTTTTTGGGCCGGCGTACACCCTACATGGCTCATCACACGTGTCTGCTTTGCAGCAGAATGCCCTGATATATGCTTTTACAGTGTCCATGAAGTGCATCCGGTATAATTTGCTTGTGTGAGTGTTTTGCATCTGAAAAGCGCTGCACCAGTGAAACCCCCTCTCGGACCCTGTACCCATCGAAATCGGCTTTGAATATACGCATTCCGCACTGTGTACGCCACGCCATACCCTTCAGACATCCCCAACAACCAACAACGAAGTGCGCACTCCCCGAGAGAGGGAGGATATAAACGAAGTGCGCACTCGCGAAGAGAGGGAGGATATAAATATACTACTAAGGCAATACCACCATACCAGGAGGATATTATATTTGAGAGAGGAGGAAGAACATTCCTGGCAATTGGCAATGGAGTCAACATAATTATAAGACCTTTGTAAACTGGGACGCCGACCTTTGGCGTCGTATGTTCACCACCCTATGCAGTAAAAACCGCATAGGGTGATGAAGATATTTGTGTGAACAAGTAGCAGTTTTTCCTCGTCTCTTAAGACGTGTTTATCTTGTATAATTTTATGATTAAGGAAAAGGCCAAGATATCTGACTTTTCTACATATAGAAGTGTCACACAGGAAAGAAAGGTAAACTTCTTGGTATAGGATTTTTAATCAGGTTTGACTCATACCTTTTCATAAATACGATTTGATTATTTTTAACTTCCGAAAAAGACTTTTTTTTGCTGATATTGTGATTACTAGTAATATCAAGAAAGATGAATAATTTTGTAAATTCTTTTCTATTGAAAAAGTTTTTGATCTGAGTGGTAGGTATGTGCTCAGTGGATTTTCATTTATCCTGCTTAGTTTAGTTTTTGGATAACCTTCACGCGTAGACCTTATTTACCACGCTTCCTTTCTTCCGATATTTATATATTTCATACGCAACAAATTACTAGGCTATTATTAGCAATTTCAAATTATAAAGAACTAAGAGAAGAACTTTGGACGCACCATATTTGTTGACCAGCCGATATTGGAGCCTCGCAATCACAGAGGACGTGAGCTGCTATTAAAACAAAATCTGAAAGGAGTCCTGTGGTTGATGGTAGCCTAATACACTCTTGCTTCAAAATAAAACAAAAAATATATAATTAGCCTTAAAACTCTTCTGTACAAAATTTTAGAGTGATAGGTTGCTTCCCCTTCGAATTATGTCCAATAATTCAAAAATTCAATATGGCGACCTGTTGAAGGAGTGGAGGGATTTGCCCCATTTTTGAACTCAGATCTACAAATTTTCTGAAAATAATATATACCAAATTTCAGCCTTCTAGCTCAATTCGTTCTAGAGTTATCGTGTGTACAGACAGACGGACGGACAGACGGACGGACAGACATGATTAAATCGATTTGTTTTCATATTCTGAGCATATGTATATAATTCATTCTGTTCTAGCATTATTTGTTATATGCGTTACAAACGTTGGAAGTTATGGGGTATTAAATTTAAGGTCTGCAAAGTAGTAATAGGAAGTCTTTTCTACTCTCTTTCTGGCAGAGATTAAAATATTTACCAAAATAAACAGTTTAACTTATTTAAGTAGGGCTTTGGGTTTTTAAAAAGGAAAACATATTTTTGATGTCTTAGAGAAAAAAAAGTAATAATATATCCGATGATCGAGGGTCCTAAAATAAAACTAAATTTTACAGCCTCATTTTTCTCAAAGTTTGTAAAAATTCATTATATCTATCTTACCTAGATGGACATAGCTAATTTACTAGAGTATTTACATGTCCAGGTTCCTAAAATTTACTAGCTATATATATATATATAGACAAATGTCGAAAACATAGAAATTATTGGCACAAAGAGCTTATCGTTGACCCACTACAGTTCATTTCCCACGAATTCATCAAATTGGAAATTGCGAGCTATCTAAACTTTTCCGAAGAAACAAAATCGCAGTTTTGCTCATTTTGTCTGCCTCTGCCGAGCTTTTCAGCAGCTCACAGACCGAGTCCGAGTTCATTACCAATTAATTTTTACCGGGAACAAGATAACGATAAATTTGTTTACATATGCCCCTATCAATTTAAATGACCTTACTGGGGGCAAAGCTGATAGTAAGCATTCATGTTTGGGGCCTCCTATAAAGGAAAATCAGCCTCCACGGACGCTTAAAGTATAAAATTTCGCAGGCATGTTCAGGTCGTGTTTGGTTTTGTGTGTTTTATTTGCAGTCGCGGTGTGTGGGAAAAAATGTATAGTTCCCTTCGGTTCAATAACGCACTGGGATGTCTTCTGGCCGTTGGTGTTTCACGAGAACGGCTCACTTTACCAAACGGAATTAATAAATGACGAGAGAACCGTTGTTGTCCCGGCAGGAAATACTGCGTACATATCATGTGGACCGAATTATATCAAGCAAACCTCACGCATGGAAAGGGTTGTAACCTCGTGTGTCAATGGACAATTTTCCAGCACTGAACTGGGATTAAGTGTTGCTAAGGACTTAGCTTGTGATTTACGCTCTGTACAAGAAATACTCGCGACTGTGGCAGGCTGTCCAGAAGAGAAAACTGCGGTCCGATTTGGGTTCGTTCATCCTGTGGATAATTCTGCCCATATTACTGGAGAAGCTTGCTACTGCACAAAAGAAGGACGTACACTGTTTGCCCATGTCCGTTTAGGGTCTGAGCAATTTACCACCTTAGAAATCACAAACAGAGACTTCTTCAAACAAGCATATCCGGAGTCACGGTATAAAGTCGATTTTATGAAGGCTTTCCGCCTGGACGAATTCAATAGTAGACTAAAAACCGCAATAGGCCATCCAACTGTACCACTGTTCAAGATGGCGAACTTCATTGATCAGTCACTTTTGTGGAACGCCCAACTTGCATCGACCAAAAGACTTGCCTGGAACTATTTCATTATGCATCAGGATTTGCAGAATATTAAGAGAATCAAGCAAGACATAGCTGCGTTGAATGAAGACATCGATATTTACATTGGAAGCCATGGAGTTACTACTCTTTTAGGTGCTGACGGCAGTAAAGTTCCAATTTATTTGGATGGAAAGAAATTCCCTGTGCCAGAAGTCGTATGGATCTTAGTGAAGAAAGGGAATAAAGCAACCGGATTTGTTCTCTACAACGATCCTACTTTATCAGAGCATGAAATTACTGAAAATGTATTCTGTCACAGCAAATGTGAGGCGATTAGTTGGTTAACGCACAGCAGAAATCTCCGTCCAAATAAAGGAGGGCTTTTATGTTGTGACTATGAAGAAATGAAGCATACTATCACGGAAATTCCTCAGTTGAGTGACATTTCAGAACTTTATATATAATTTTTCTATTTTGTTTCTTGCATTCCGAAAAAAGATATGATTAGAAAATCTTTTCATAATAGTTGTTATTGGTGTCTACTCTTAGTAGACAGTCCTGTCAGCAAACATTAGGATGGTATTTTGTGGAATTTAAATTAAATAAATCGATTATTATAAAAATTAGTTTTACTCATTTATAATTAGTGCAAAATATGTTACTTTTCTGTGAGGTAAGAAATAGTTATTTGTATTCTGGTGAGGATTCTGAAATACAAAGAGTTCAAAACAATGTCGAGGGGTTTGGTCGGCCAAACGACAAATCCATTACGTCCAGTCCGCCCAATCCGAATTGCCCTTAAGAAATTCGACAATGCCCCATGGTCATAACATCTTTCAAAAGTGTGAGAAGTTCCTCAGTTAAAAATTGAAGGTAGCGATTCCGTTTAGTGTTTCATCAAAAAAAAAGGGGGGCCCAAATATTCGCGTGCCCAGATTATCACACTACCAATTGATGCATAATCAATCTTCGTTATTTCTTGCACGAGCGTCAGATGAAGTGGATGGTTTAGGAAACCCTGTACCCTGGACTTAGAGACGATCAGTTCTTGTCTCATTTGTCGTAGACAAATAGCGTTAGGATGATACGCAATAATCCCCACTATCATCCTAAGGCGGAAAGAATTCATGGATTAGGATTATCCTCGTTCAAACGGTTAATCCGGGGACATTGCCGCTGAAATATGGCTCTACGTTCTCTTTGCTCAATTTATTTAATATTAATTCACAATCAGCACATACTATCAGGAAAATGACTCTTAAATATTCGAGCTGCTTCTCTGCACCAAGAACTAGAACAATATCCACTACTTCAATTGGCGTACAATCATAATTATTGATGGAGAATTTTTGGTACAACATATGTGATACTACAAACGTATTCTATTATGGAGTTTAATCCAGTAAGGACAGATTATCATTTCCAAAAAATTTGTGAATTCAGTAAGGAATTTTGGTAGTATTATCAAAAATTTTAAAAATCTATGAACATATGGGGGCCCTTTTAAGCTAGACCTGGTTCCTACAAATTTTCACTTATTTAAATTTCTAGATAAATATTTGCAAGGAAAGGACTTCAATAATTTACAGGTTTTTCAATATGAGATTCAATTTTTCTTGATCAGCAAAGAGAGGAATGTTACAGTGAGTAGATGAAAACCAGTTTTTCAACCACCAAAAGACTAAAAACTTGGATGGGATCCAGGATCAGTGCAGACCACTTGACTAAGTGTATGTGATTATCCACATTAATATTGAAGATGTCATTAACAGGTTTACCAGTTCAAGAATTTAATAATCAAGGATTTCTTTTTGTTTTGTGAAATTGTAAATTCCGCGCCCTTGCTTCACAAAAATCCTAGATCCGCCCCTACAGAGTACGTTCTGAAAGTTGCTACTTGTGGAGGAACATTATGGATTAATATAGGTATTGATGACGATAATAACACAATAATTATGAACAATGTACAAGATGATTGAACAAGACGATTTATCATAAAATGCAGATATAACTGAAAATGTATTAAAATCTTAAGTAATAAAACTGTGGAAAAAATTAAATGTGACTTCCCAAAAGCTTTTCCCAAGATTCTTAACCCGCAAACAATTGAAATTTATTCATTAAACGCTGAAAGGTGATGGTACACTGATTATAATTGGTGTCCGAACACTAGCACTATTTCCTATAACAACCTCATTATCAATTTTCTTTTTCAATAGAATGGATGGAATGGATTATCGAAAACAAAAAACAAAAAAAAGGATACTCAGAATGAAAAAACTTGTAATTTTTAACATATTTAAAATGTTTATTTATTTTTCATATTTTGAAAGTTTATTGTATAAAAAAAATAAGAATGAGGTTCTATTTCATATATTTTCTCTCTAATATCAACCTTAAATAGCAATCTCATAATCTCTCTCGTTCTCTCGTAATAACAATTTTATTTTCAATATTTCTTGTATGCTTCATGTGGTGACTATTTCACTTGTTTATTTGTAAGATTTTCTCGTTTTGTTTTTGTTTTTTTTGGGTTGTTGGTGTGGTTATTGTTTTCCAAACAAGATTTATTTCACTCTGTTTAAATATACATAATTTCTTCGTATATATATATATTTATTTTGAAGGCTTTTAAATATAACTAAATATGTGTACCTCTACAATTTACATATCTTTTTTCAATTTTTTTCCTTTTCCCTTTCTTTCTCAGCAATAAGTATGTATGCCTGCCTGTTTGTTAACGTAAATAGAGAATAAATACATGATAATGAGTGCTTTATATATATTCACCTTTAATCTGCGTATATATATTAAAGATATATGCTTTATCTGCTCTATAATACAATCTTATAAATAAACAAATTAAAATAATACTTCCGTTATATTCCTTAATTATATATTAGCTATTTTCTTTTGTGGGGATTTTTGTTATTTTTTTTCTTCTTTCCACTTTATTTTGTTCTGTACAGTTTTATGCCATTAAATTTCTTATAAAGAAAGTTTTAAAAAAAAGATGCAGGTTTCCTCTTTTGTAGAAAATTTGTACATATTGTAAACTCCTTTTTATTGTTTTGTTTTTATGTTTTTCTCTCGGTTTCTCGCTTAACTGTTAATTATATAAGATATATATGTATACGAGTATTTACACGTAGTGGCAAAATAATTCTATAATGAATCCTTGAATCCTTTATTAATTTTTACATTTGCCATATTTACTCTGTCTACTAAAGATTACTTTTTTTTTTTAACTTTCTGTTAATTTAAAATGTTATTTAAAATGTTGTTTTAATTTCTTGAACCGAAACTACATCATCTGTGTTTAGTTATTCAAGTGCTCTTATATACGTTTTTAGTGTAGTTTTTTATTCGACGCTACATTCTCACGTGTATCGTCCTGTTGGAGAGTAGCAAACGCCTGTTAAAATTACACAAACATTCAAACATCTTTCAGCTATGGCAGTGAACTGTTTATATTTATTATTAATAATTTATTAATTTGATGCGCAATTGATTGGAGGCTCATGAAGCAATGTTTTCGTAATATTTCGAATTATTTTAAACTATAAAAATCTGTCGATGACTATAGTTTGTAAATGCAGCCTGGTGTCAACGGTAATATTCCCGTATTTTATTCTGCCATAGATTAAAAAGTATTTTTTATGATTATTTTTCCTTTTTTATCTGAACCAGGGCGACTATATTCCCAAGGAAGTATTCCATTAAAATCAACGTAATACGTTAATATATCGAAAACACATTCGATATTCGAAAAACTGAATTCAAGTCAATTTATATAGCAACAACATGCATTTTTGTTGAAAACCTGAACGAGATGGTCCTATTGATTGATGATATGTGTAAAAAAAGGACAGAGAATGAAGGGGAAAGAAAAATTCTGTTCCAGCAGGGAAATTGACATTATAGCTCGTAAAATTTTCTTGGCATACGTTTTGTCTTTTACCGGCAGATAAATTGCCTATTGCTTGGGCAAAAGGAATGATCCAACGATTTCTCGATTGTGGGTTGAGAGATCTTTTACAAGCATCCACTTTTCAGGTGGTTTTAGTATCTTACGAAGACAATTTTTGCTCTCAGTGACGAAATTAAAAAAAAAACTGGTATAGTTGATAAATTGAGTAATTTAAGATGCTTTTATTTAAGAAGAAGTCAGTTGACCTATTTCAATGTTTCCAAGATTTTAAATTTTTATTTTAAGTACAAATATATTGGTAGTAAGTAATTTTAAGATTGTAACCCATCGAAACAAGTGCGAGCAAATTTTAAAAAGTAGATAATATAGACCATTTCACAGTCATCAACGACAGTTAAATTAAAACCAACATGGATTTTCCTTCATTTTTCGATGGTAGAAAATGGGCACACTCTTTTTTAAACATGGTCAATGGGGTATGGAAGACTACATTCGCGGAGAGCAACTAGAAAAAGAGAACCAGAGACCATAGGCGAACTCCAAATCATGGTATCGCTACAACAATCTTAACTGAACAGGTGGTCTATATAAGGTGATAGAAATGTATGAGCGTATAAAGAGGATGGTTTTCTGGACTGCATAAATAGATCACCGGGACATTCCTAGGATAATTTCAAAATTTGCCAAGTTCTCTAAAGAAGTCTTGAAGATATATGTATATTGTGGCAGAAAACAAAGTAATTTAAGAAAGTTGACAAATTTCAAATAACTTTATTAAGAAAGGTAATTTCAGAATTAATTTTTGGGGAAAACAAAAGTTCTTGCCGAATTTAAACTAGACTGGTATGTCGGCAACTATTCTTAGTATACGCTCTTCAGCTTAGGCCGTATTATTTTCTTGGAAGGAAGAAAAATATTCTTAATAAGTACTTACAGTTATCAATATATGGCAGTAACAATGTGGAGTGTAAACTAATAAATTCTAATTAAAAGGGCAAGTATTCTCACCTACTCCACAAGTACTTAAAACTACACACAGCTTCATGCTGGGCAGTAGAAGCACAGGGAAATCTTAGTTACAGCTGATTACCAGTGGCAGTGATTTCGCAATGTAAAATCAGCTGATTACATGAATTCCATAAAAAAAAATCTTATATCGTTTTATGTCCGATACAGAAGAAAAAAATGGAAGTACTAGTTCCCATTTTTTTGTAATAATAATAATAATGGCGTTTCCCTTCTAGCCCAGAAGGTGCACTTCTCATCGGGGACAATAAGATTATTTTGTTTTTATTTTGAAGTTTTTACAAATGGATTTTGTTTTTCAAGAATTTTTAGAAAATCCTGTAAAATAGCAAATTGTGTCAGAAGTAGAACTCGAATTGCAGTCAAAGCCATGTTGGAATTAATTTTATAGATATTACTTTTAATCACCTAAAGTCAAAATGGAATTGAATTCGAATCGGGTTGACAATAAGTGTTTAGGAGTTTATTGATAAGCGTCCCAGAATTAATGTCAGTACAGCGCTTATAGGAGCACCTGCTTCCTTTACTTTCATGTTTCTCCCAAATGAATACATCTTGCTGAGATTTTTATTTAGTTACCATATTTTCATTACAGATTTTCGAGGGATTTTCACTTGCTTGAGACAATCGGACACTTGTCGTCTCTTTATGTGCCTGTATTCTTTTCCCACTTTAACGTTCCGTTTCTAATCATCCTCTCATCTGTTTTTTGTTTTTAATTTGCTTTCGATGGATAATAATTGTGCTCCCAGTGGCACACTTTAAGCGATTTCCTGGGATTTATACCGCGATTTGCATTTGATTTGGTAAGAATGGAAATTGAGTGAAATGCAAATAATGATGCAACGTAGCTTCCCATAAGCCCGCTACTGACATTGATTCTGAGACCGAAATGAGCATTTTAATCAAAATAGTGAATACTGGTTTTTTAAAGAACCGCGAGAATTGAAGCTGGACTGTGCGACAGACTCAAATTTAATTGACTCGAGTCAAATGTGCTTTCCGTTCAATGTTAATGTCTAAGAAAGTCGATAACAATTTTATTATGTGATGCCATACTAACGCTAATTTTATTGAGAATCAATCAAACTGTAGTAATCCGTTAAAAGAGCCTTATGAGCTTTGGCTTCGAATGAAGGGCATTTAGAAAAGTATGCTAACTTCAATTATTGACCACTTGTACTTCAGTGTAACGATAAGAATAGTTCACTCAGGGAGTAAAAGTATTACGTTTACCTATTGGAATAATAATAATAATGAATTTCCCTTCTAACCTGGAGACGTATACTAAAGGATACTAAAACCAAATTTACACTTTCAGTGGACTTGTTTTTAAGTACCACTCTGGAAACTTCCTTAATGATATTTCACAATTTTGTAATAGATATTTACCCTCCGGATTTAAACATTCAAAACTCATGTAAATCTGAACTTCCCAGAACAAATGTATTAGAGGCGCCACAAGATCTTATTTAAAGCTAAATAAGAGTTGGAAATGTTTTAGTAGAGCTATTTACAGAAATTCATATACGCCGTTTTTCCAGACGACTGTACGATTCTTCTTTGCGTTGTCTATTGCAAAATCTAAACTCTTGAGTACTCCCAGAGTGAACAGGTAAAGTTGATATTTAAAACTATCTTAAAGCATAAATATATTATCAGAACTCGTAAAAAACATCCTAATAATAAAAAAAAATATTTACACCAAACGTACAGTTGCCCTTGTCAAAACTATTGGAAAGTGTAGTACTATAGAATATTTGTAATGGTGAAAGTGTGCACAGTGTGTAGTACAGTGTAGGGACCAAAATTTTCTTTTTGTTTTACCAAGTTTATTTAATTCAGCTCGTAAGGCTCACCATTGTTTGTTCGTGTTATAAATGTAAACTGAATAAAGATGAGAAATCTCTATTTTAGTATTCTTTAAAGAAATTGTAATGCATGCAAATTTGCACTGGTTAGTGCCTCGAAATTTTTACTTCCTTGGGAACAATGTCCGAATCTTTACGTACAATATTTCAGAAAAGCGAAATTTCTTCAGACAAGTAAAATGATGCGCGACGAATTAAGTCCTATTTAAGTTTTGTTTATATTCTCCGATTCTCTGTCGTGTTTACTCCACTAAGAAAGTACTCGGAAATATAAAATATAAGCACCGCTAGCGTCAGTCGAAATTATATCTCATTTTTTCCTCTCTAATATTATTGAACTTCCGAAAGGTGAACTTTTAGTGAAAAATCATTAACCTAGGTTTTGTAAAAAAATTTAAGAGCCAATTCGTTTTCTTGTGTAATTTCTACTTATATAAGTTAAAAACTTTTAAAATGAACACAGTCGTACGGTGCTCGTTACATTTTTTTCGATTTATTCTACTTTTTTCGGATTCTTCTTGTTTTCTCCTTAAAATAAAGTAATTTACAATTTTCGTGTTATTGTAGTAAATAATGCAATGTTAAACATATTTTAAATAAGAAAACCGAAAATTCAGTGGTGGACACAAAAAAATGAAGCGAATAAATGCACACAAAGGAACACTTTTAAAGTTATTGTTATTCTTATCGACTGCCCTTAATTTGCTTATAAACTTTAAATATTTGGGTGTATATAATAATTGAAATCTATGAATACTTTTAGCTTATGGACTCAATTTCTTTTACACACGTAATTAGATTTACAGCTATATCCCTACATTTATAGTTATGCTCCTAATGATTTTACAAAATTGTGCATTTCTTTAATTTCACAAGAATAAAATCAAATAAATAACAGAAAATGTAACGTTTGAAATTTATAAAAAGTAAGCAAACAATTTTTTCTGCATCTTTCTGTGGCAGTGTTAATTTACATTCATCGGCTTTTCTTTTATCGGCGCTTGTTCGGTTCAAGACTTTCCGTATTTTCTGTTTTTCATTTTTCTCCATTAATTTTACGCACAATCAAGAAGGAAATGAGAATATCAAAACTTTACTAAGCGATGATCTAACTTTTTGAGATCTTTACCTACTTTAATTGATTTCTAGGAATTGGAATAAACATCAATTTTAGTTGTTGAAATATTGTGGAAAAACCAAATACATGTCAGAAATTTGCATCATTTCCACCTTTTCAATGTTTCCTTTTGCATTCTTCTTAATAAAGTTGTTAGGACGCAAATGAGTTATTCCTCAAAACTTGAATACATATTCTCTTGCCTTAGGCATACGATCAAAACCTTAACTGGAAACTAGAAAGCAGCTTTCACTTCAGTAAGATTAAATATGTAAACGGGCCTACAATTTTTAAAATGTTTTCATACATCTTATGTCATCAATGATCGATGAGAAAAGCCTTTAATAAACGAATTAGCCGTGTACTACATGAATACCGATCCCTATTCTATGTGAAACTTCAAACAATCAATAAAGTTTCGAGGAAGTAACCAATTGAACCGTCTTTAAACATTCCACATATCATTCATTGCCTACTTTTTTTTATTAAAGGATAAAAATATAACAGAAGTGACCTAATCATTACAATTGATTTACATAGAGAAATTGAAATCATATCGAACCGAATCAGAAATCAGAAGTGCTTGAAATACTTTTTTTCAGCTTATCCCGGGACTGAATCGATAAATCTCAAATCATATTCAAACTGCTGGTATCCAAATAAAAATAAAATACAAATACTCTTTACTGGTTTTTATTACGAGCCTTTGGATGTGCATTCTAACAGTTCAGGTTTGAAAAACTATCCATCGATTGCGAATTAGAGCTAAAAACCAGCCTGAATTACTAAACTTCACTCATAAAACTGTGAAGATCTTTTTTTAAGTGAAAAAAAAAATAAATAAAAAGCAAATTGATTTTCAAAACAATTAGAGGGACTACCGGTTTAACGAATAACAAACACTAATTTGCCTGTAACACCTTTTACAAGTACATATATAGTGAAAATTAAATGTAAATAAAAGTGAATGCTACAGAAAGGTTCCGAATTATCTTCGGGTTCAGTTAAATGCTTAGTGAAAAATTAGGCTTAAGTCTATTTTATTATCTTGCAATATATCAATGTTCTTAAATGTGGGCTCCAGGCATGTAAATATATCGTGTATTTGACCTCTTAGAAGTCTGGAACAGTATTTCATGAGTATAAATTATAAAACTCCAATTAGAAACTTCAACTAATGCATCTAAAAGTAGAAATTTTGCCAAAAATACCAAGTCTGGTTCATCGAAAAGAGATATAGCGTCCTACTGTGATTATAGATTCTATTACAAAAGACCTGGGCCCTGTTAATGTAGTTCAAAAACGAATTGTTATTGAATTTGTTTAGTAACTCGATGCTTTGACGATCGTTTTTTAGCTACATGAACCGGCCCTTGATCGTACAGTCATAGAAATTAATTGAAATATGGAGACAAAAATCGACAGCTACAGCCATGACAACGAGGAGTGCGTTGATTACTTGTACAGTATTCGACTCTTATCTGAACTTTAAGCCTGAAACAGATTATAAATACTGAGCAGCGCAGTCAAACAGCGAATTAAGTAACCAATGGAACAGATTGCAAAAGTGGCGCAGCAAAGGTTTTGCCAAAATAACAACTGTAAATTTGGCTGAAATGTTCCCAATTTTTCCCTTTCTCAGTTGGCAGCACTAAACAACGAACAGCCAATTTAAAAAGAGAAATGACCGAGCAGCCAAATTTTTCGTTGATCGGCTTCGCTGCTCGTAATCTGTTTCACTTTATGGAAACCCGTGCTCTCTAACTTTTGGCTGCTCGGCTGCGCTGCTCAGTTATTGCAATCTGCTTCAGGCTTTAGCTGTCAATAAACTTCGATTTTTGATTTAATGTTCACATAATCGAATGTCTTCTGTACTAGAGTCGATTGCGATCGAATTGCTAATTATGATAGGTAAAAACTAGTCAAAAAACTATTATTATGTTCTTAGATTATAAATTATATTCTTAGTCTGGTTAAACACACAAAAAAAAGCAAAATAATTCCTTTGAATGATTGTAACAATTAGGCCACACCTGTAAACGATAACATGGGAATTCAGCGCAAATTAAATCGAACTTGAGATGTGAAGATGTGCTGCTTTTTAAACAAAAATTCAAAATTCTGACAAATTTTATACATTTCGGTGTATACCGGGAATATTCTTAATTTAGGCAGGTATTCCTAATTACGCAATTTACATTACTTATTTAGCCAAATCAATGTTTATGTACATTTTTAATATTTTCAGAAGTTTCTTAAGAGAAAATACAAGTAAATGTTCATTTGCTGTGTCCCAATCGAAAAATAAATAATTTCACATAAGCCATGTTCTCACATACATTTCACATATCAAATTTCTACCTCTAAAACATTAATAAAAACAAAATATTTTTTTTTCTTTTCCTAATATACATCAGCCTTATTATTTGAATTCATCGGATCAAGTCTTTCACGTTCCATCTGTTTATACCAATAACTTCATAAAAAATCCAACATTTTAATTTTCAAAATTAACAAAAAACAAAAGAGAGTAAAAACAAAGGAAATAAAGGAATAAAAAATAAATAAACATTTCTTCATACATTTCTTTATTCAAAGGACTAATAAAATGAGATGTAGAGCTATTTAAAAATTTGCAGTTAGTTAAAATTTTTTTGTTCATTTTTGTTTTAAATATAATATACTCCTTATATAAGCTTATGAGCTATATGTGTATGTATTTACTTCATATTTTATATGCATTCGTTATAATTCAAGTGGATGAATGAAGATCTCTTCTCTCATTTACAACAAACCATTTACTTCGCTCTTTCCTTCTCCTTTCGTAGTAACGCCTCGAATTTTTTTGTCAACAAAAATACTTATAGAAAAAATAAAGATTTCCGTTAATAAAAAATATATTTAGCCTAAATTCACTAAAATCCGAAACAAGATGCAGTCAATCCATCAATTTAAATACATTTAGAAAAATCTCTCAATTAATTTAATTCAGTTTTCGAAAAATAGAATTTGTTCTTTTTGATTTAAAATTATTTATCAACGTTTCCTAGTAAGTAAAAATCAACGAAAAAAAATTATTATATTAATTTTAACGCATTAATTTAAGATGAATCGAAATAAGTCAGAATTGCCTTTTTTCTTTGCTCAACTTTCGAACTCTACACTTTTTGTAGTCATTTACAAAATTATTTTTGTTTTAATAATAATTGTTGCACCAATCCCATACATAAATAAGTCAGTCATTTTTAATTTTAACTAAAAATAAAACGCTAATTACACATATATTTTACACATCTGTTGTTTTTTCGCTTTTTTATTCCCGATTTTTCATCAGTGGTTTGCGCATTGCTTTTTTCTCTTTTTTTCACCTGTGATGTGTTTGTTTTGTATAAATACTTTTTTTTTAGAAAATTATTTTCAAATACAGAAGGCACCTTTTCATGTTTTTATTATGTAAAGAAGAAACTTCAACAAAATCGAATGAGCTTTTCGTCGAAAAGAAAATGGTTTTCCGTTATTTATTTCTTTTCTTTGTTTTTCTTAAACTTGTAAAATATTGTTGCATTTGAAAACTACGTATATCTTGTGTTATTATATTTCTTATATGTTACTGCGTCCATAGTTTTTACATTTCCGTGAGAGAAACTTGTAATTTTTAATTATATTCTTCTTTTAATAATTTTACTTGATTTCCTCTTATTATTCAACATGTGAATGAATCTCTGTAGAAATTATGTATTATGTACATCAGCATTTTTGAAGTAATATTGCGGTTCAACATCGAGAAGAAATGGTCTTTCTAAATGCTACGATTACTTTGAATACAGGTGACTATTTCGATTCTGTTTAAAAATTGTTTTATCTTTATACCTTTTTTATATATTTACCTTTTTATATGAACTGAAGGATTTTTGATTATAAGCTTTTGTACATTGTGTTGTATTTCAATGTTCTTTTTTTTGTTGATTTTCATGGAAAAAAAATTGCGAATACTCGCAACTTTTTTTATATAAAAGTTTCTGAGGTAGCATTCTTTGTTGTGGACTACTTATATAGATGCGATCTAATTTATTTCTCTGAACAACGATGAAATAAATATTTTTGACGATTAATTTGGTTAAGATTTCAGTTTTTCTGAGCTTTTATACACAGGCACTGGACTGATTTTTATTGCTGGATGTTATTTTCACATATTTGGATAATCTTGTGAGTAAGAAAAGCTGCTGTTAATAGTTAAGAATAGTGAAGACGGTGAACAGTGAAAAATCTCTACCTTCACAATTCCCGTAACAAATAAGCTAACAAGAAGATATATTAATGGGTGGGAACAAAAAATAGCGCTTTAACACTATCAAATAAATATTGCCTCTTTTCATATGCCAACCCATTTAGAAAACTTGCCGCAGTGCATAAAAATATACAAATTAGTACTTCAGGATTTCGGTAAAGCAAAGCTAAACTTTTCAAGCGAAATTTCTGAATAGAATTGTTCTCGCTTTTCGTTTATCTCAAATGAAACTGAAACAGTAAATAAAGTTACAAAAATATCGTAACAATTGAAACTAATTAAAATCAAAGTTTTTTTCGAAAGCCAGCTAAACATCAAGGCGTTGTTGCTGACATGCCTTCTGTGTTTCCTTTAACGATAAATTTTGCGCAACATCTCAGCCCACTAGATTTAGTAAAATTGGCAATATTGGAAGCATCAAAGATCTCATACAATTCCTGGCTCATTCTCTGCGTACCCTCCCCATCATTATCCTTTATAAATATAACGCAGAACTTTCCACTCAGACTCCAAACTTTCTATTTTTGTGTTTGAGCTAGAAATTACTTCAGATATAATAGCTACTCGGTAATCATTCCCTTCTGATCTTCAGGGTAGGCTCAGTTTTTCCAAAGAGACTTGGAGAAATCCAAGTACCTAAAATTTCAATGACAGATAACAAAATTTCGTCTGATTACGTATTCGGAGGAGGTGCTATCTACTAAACCGTCTGAAGAGCCACTGATCTCATCAGCAGGCCATGATATGCTGGTCTCGCCGTAGACACACTAAGAGGAGATCCAACGATCAGATCCATATAATATTGGATTTTTGGCTACCTTCTTTGCAATTCATATCAATTAGTTTGAAAAATCAAATATACACAACACAATTGGAAATAATTACTGCATCACTTATCACTTCTTAGATTTTATAGAACTTCCTATCACGATATAAAAATGTTGCTTCCCATTCACTGCCATAATTGGGAGAAAAGCTTTCGTGAGAAAGATATATGTAAAAATACCTTTCGTAAGAGAGAGCTTAAAAGCTTCACGAGTATAGAATGTGATTATCCCGAAAATAAATATCAAAATTAAAGAGTGATAGGGTATTTTCCGATAGTGAAAAAAGTACGTAACCGCATAATACGTATTCCCATTTGTTTTCAAAATAAGCCTAGTTAAGATTTCTGGTGTCCTTTTTTTTAAAAAAAGCCTGTAAGTTTTTTAGTTGACACGAGTGAGATTTCTAAATAGGAAGATAGGTGATATCCTCCGTGTGAAGACGAATTTTTTGTATCCCTTTCACCTTCCCCGTAGAGGTTATGGACCGCTACAAAAAATATTACAGGTATCCCTAGACTCACAACCGAGATAGGCTCCGTCGTAAGTCGGGGACTATCTGTAATTAAAACGTAA
>QYTT01089669.1:122685-140517 GCA_006980735.1 Dasypogon diadema | reverse complement strand
AAGAAGATATATTAATGGGTGGGAACAAAAAATAGCGCTTTAACACTATCAAATAAATATTGCCTCTTTTCATATGCCAACCCATTTAGAAAACTTGCCGCAGTGCATAAAAATATACAAATTAGTACTTCAGGATTTCGGTAAAGCAAAGCTAAACTTTTCAAGCGAAATTTCTGAATAGAATTGTTCTCGCTTTTCGTTTATCTCAAATGAAACTAAAACAGTAAATAAAGTTACAACAATATCGTAACAATTGAAACTAATTAAAATCAAAGTTTTTTTCGAAAGCCAGCTAAACATCGAGGCGTTGTTGCTGACATGCCTTCTGTGTTTCCTTTAAGAATAAATTTTGCGCGCTGCTGGACATGTGTCCAAAACATCTCAGCCCAACAGATTTATTGAAATTGGCAATATTGGAAGCATCAAAGATCTCATACAATTCCTGGCTCATTCTCTGCGTACCCCCCCGTCATTATCCTAAATAGCAAATGAGTGACGCGGGTCCATATTTCCAGAGACTTGGAAAAATCCAAGTACTTAAAATTTCAACGACCGACAACAAAATTTCGTCTGATTACGTATTCGGAGGAGGTGCTATGTACTAAACCGTCTGAACAGCCACTGATGTGCTGGTCTCGCCGTAGACGCACTAAGAGGAGATCCAACGATCAGATCCATATAATATTGGATTTTTGGCTACCTTCTTTGCAATTCATATCAATTAGTGTGAAAAATCAAATATATGCACTACTGGAAATAATTACTGCATCACTTATGACTTCTTAGATTTTATAGAACTTCCTATCACGATATAAAAATGTTGCTTTCCATTCACTGCCATAATTGGGAGAAAAGCTTGCGTGAGAAAAATATATGTAAAAATACATTTCGTAAAAGAGAGCTTAAAAGCTTCACGAGTATAGAATGTGATTATCCCGAAAATAAATATCAAAATTAAAGAGTGATAGGGTATTTTCCGATAGTGAAAAAAGTACGTAACCGCATAATATGTATTCCCATTTGTTTTCAAAATAAGCCTAGTTAAGATTTCTGGTGTCCTTTTTTTTAAAAAAAGCCTGTAAGTTTTTTAGTTGACACGAGTGAGATTTCTAAATAGAAAGATAGCTGATACCCTCCGTGTGAAGACGAATTTTTTGTATCCCTTTCACTCTTCCCCGTAGAGGTTATGGACAGCTACAAAAAATATTACAGGTATCCCTAGACTCACAACCGAGATAGGCTCCGTCGTAAGTCGGGGACTATCTGTAATTAAAACGTAAGCCCTTGGACATTTTAAGTGATCCTTCCTTGAAACGTGCTAGTAATGTATGCTTACTTCTACAGCCTTAACGTCGTATCCATTACGAACGGAAAACGTTGTTTCTGTAAAGCAACAACAAAAACAAGAAATTCGGAACGGATACGACGATAGGGCTGCTAAAATAGCTTTCCAATATCTCAACTAGTTTCCTTACTTACTTTAATATTAATATACATTTTTGTGATACCATATATTAAGCCAAATTTTCTTATCATCCATCATCGTTTTTAAAGTGGCAACTAATGCAATAATTATTTCCAGTAGTGTAGTTTCAGTTAAGCTTTAGAGCTCCATACCACTTGATAACCTGAATACTCTGCTATTCATAAAACATTCGCAGCAACACACCGCATAACTTTTCAGCAATATGACTAAAATAACAATATTTTTACGATTTATCAAATTAACTAGATTAGATGAAAGGAAATTGCACCTAATAGTGCAACAAATCAGTTCTTTTAACTTGCCTGTGAATAAATAGTAAAACATTCTAAGTAGGCGAAAAATGTTTGAAAATAATCAAAAGATTGTATACAACAAACGTTGAATTTAATAATTGTCTAAAAAATTTTTTTAAGTAGATTAAAAAGTTAAAAACAGAAAAAACAGAAATATTAACTATCAGTCCAAAATCAATAAAATAAATACAGCTATTCGAAAAAATCAATATCTTCCTAAAATTTCAAGAAATCAATTTGTCTTTCTTTTTACAAATCAATCACTCATGTACCTGTCTCAATTTTAATGTGTTGAATGACTCACAAAAATATTTCTTCACTTTGTTCATAATTGTTCTTTTTAATGCTGATATAAGACCGTCCAATTCTTAAGGACCTATGCGACATTTTTTGTCGTTTCTTTTATTTGAACTTGATAATGAAAGGCTTAAAAGGATAATTTTTTTTCTCGTTACATATACATATGGTTTTCTTATTCCATTTTTCATTTTTATCTAATGCTTAATATTTTCTTTTGTTAATTAAATTCTTACTGCAAATTTATAGGGTCATAATTATTTTTATATAAATTTTACATGTACAGTGCTTGTGTAACTCTTTCTGCTTTCTGTGTATTTTTTTTCTTACATTTACTTACTTCTTATTAGCTTCCGTTTATACTTCTATTTTTTTTTTAATTAATCTTATAACGTCCTAATAACAAGTCACAGCCAAACGATACGGAGCCCACCTTACTCAATATTCAATCGTTTTTTATCCGGATTTCTTACTTCAAGACTTTTACTTTTTTAGGCTTTTTTTTAAATTATTCTACATAGCAGGATAGCCTTAACTCCACAGTTTTATTCGCTTGCTCGCTTTTTTGTAATATTCACGAAAAGTAGTAACATGTTGAAATGAAAGAATGCAATATCATTTCATCAATATCTAAAATTTCTTTATCTTCTTATTCAAGGGGCTGTGTTACAAACTTAAACTACTCTAATTTGTATTTTGTTTACTTGTGGAATTAATGGCCTTTTTTACACGATTTACTTTTACCCGGATTTTTACGCGATTTGCTTTTATGCGGGTTTTTACACGATTTACTTGCTTTTAGGCGGTTTTTTTCTTGCTCGGTTCCTTATTTTTACTTTTTTTCCTTACTTTTATGTGAACCGCGTAGAAAAGGTCCAGATGTATTAGGGACATAAGGTAGTAAAAATTAGCGAGGGGTTTTTTTTTTGGAAATTCTGATGCGTTGACAGTTTGTATTTTCATGGTCAGTTTGGAAGCGAAACTAATCACAAAGATCCTAAAAGCAGTGTTCTGAGTACTTTCATAAATTCATATTTTCTAAAGTTAATTGAAAGTCTAATTAAATCAATTTGATTCTCGAAAACACATTTTAAAATGAAAACAATGATACAAGCAATAATCAAAAGAAAGCACTACAAACGATCGAGACATCTATAATGGTCTTCAATTTTACTCCACATTCCATAAAAAATGAGATGAGAACGCAAACGTTACAAAAGAATAGTCGCAACAGAAAGAAAATAACATTTAAATTGAAATGGTTAAAAGCCAATATATTGCTTACAGAATTATCAAACATCAAAGATGGAGTTGCAATATTAAAATACAATTTGTGCGACAAGAATGAAAAAGATGTCTATGCAAATTTATTTAATTCAATGCAACTTAAGTGGACATGTTTTGAAATTATTATGAAGCCAATAACACACTATTTCCGGCGGCTTTAGCTTTAGTAATTATAATTGCAGTGGAATTTCATTAGGAGGCGTTTTCACTTCATTAAAAACATTTTCATTTATTTGCATTGTTACGTTTTTACGCAGCTTTTTATGTGAAATCCTAGAAATTTAGCAATTAGGCCGCAAAGTTTCGCAACTAAAAAAATTGAAAGAACAAATGTTGGAATGATCTATAATTTTGACTGGAATAGTTATGGGAGAGTTTTTAGATAATTGCCAGAATATTTAGAAGTATGTCGACCAATTGAATTCCGTCCGATAAAGACAATAGTACAGTATTCTACCATTAAACTTGTAATATGACAAAGTCGCAATATCACGTAATTCTATGGTGCTTGGTGGGCTTTGGGTCAGTGCAACTTTGGATTACTCTACTAACTTACGCAGTTGGTGGTGGAATTTATTTGAAGGTTAACAAACTGCGCTGCAATCAATATTCAATTTTTTCTTAGATAGAATTGATTTATGCCTTGTCTGCAATGAATGTACCACCCACTAACCAAATAATGAAAATATATAAACCTGCTTCAGCTCATTTGTTTGTTTCTGGCATTACAAATCGATTAGAATGATAAAAACACAATAGGTTCGTTCTTTTATGCATTCTTGAGCACTTGTTGGGGATTAAAAATCGTGCATTTCCTACCAATTAAGATAAAAACAATAAACTTATTTCGAAATACAACAATTACTACGTATACATGCAGAGTATACGTATACCCTGCCTTGAACCAGGGTTGAATTTCATGTAAACGTAGGTTGAGTTGAAATCGAGTTTGCTCGACTGGCTGGACCGAGTCGAAATGACAGACGAAAGTGGCTCGAATACGCAGGTTGAAATTTCAATTCAAGTCGATCTTTCAACCCTGCATGCACACGTAGTATAGGGCAGATGTTAAAATAATCATTATAAAAAGTACAAGATTTGTAGGTAAATATAATAAGCAATTCAAGTGGATATTGAAGCTAGAATCAGCTGTGTGGCCAAAATTTTCTCGTCGCATACAATAGCTACGCTGTATAAAACCAAATTGCAGTTATAAAAATATTACAAATAAAAGAACACTCAAATGTTAGAAAAGTATTTCTTTACGAACTGAATAAACTGCGTAATAAAACTTTATCGCAGGTATAAAAAACCCAGTTAAAATTATCTCAACATTTCGCAAGCTATCCCGTCCGACTTATTTACATATATTGCAAATTCTTGATGTGAATTGAGCTTAGGTTCTTTGTGCAACAGGTTTTAATACTCGCTTTTCAAATTTGAGATAGAATTCGAGCACTAAATGTATAAAAAGTAGGCTTATATCAAATTGATTGATATCAGTTGTACGAAAAATGCTACACGAATGTTATATTGTTAATTTGTTCTGAAAGTTAGAATAAATCGTACTAAACTTTACGAAGGCTTTTCTCGAAAAGTCCACTTTCAAAATCGGACAAATTTCTTCGGAGGGAATGCTATTTGATGTAATTTATGAATTGCGCATTATTTAAATATCAATCTTGTCAATATTCCCGTACTCTGTACATTTTCACTTCAGCGCAGAAATAAGATTTTTAGATAGAAGAATCCCTCAAATCGTTAAAGGTATTTGATTAAAATATGGTTATACAATCAAGCAAGTAAGAGGAGTTTATTACACTTAACTTATGTACATACTTTTATTCATTTTAATCAAATAGCTCTTTCCTCCTCCTTTTTTAAAATTTCAGCCTTTTCGCTTGAGACAATTTGCCTTTCCAGCATCAATATGTTCGCAAGCATGTATTCATATCACTTCTGGGAGTTATTTGGTCATCCTATTACATTTTTAGCCAGTCAAGATTATAGTATTGCTTTGAAGTTATAGTAAGACCGCCGCATTTCATAAAAAGCGTAAATATTGTTCTAAGTTGCGCAGACAAATTCAGAAGCTCATTGAACAATCCTATTATTACTAATTATTAAAACTATCGCAGCATAAAATTTGAGAAATTTGCATTGAAGAAATTTCGCAATTTTAACGAAATTATGTGCAAAGAAAGTATATTAAAAGGTGTAACCCCTCAGCCAGGGGCGACGCGGAAATTGTTCTCCTTAACCTGTTATCTCTGGTAGGCGACGCCTTTATCAATATTATTATTCATTCGTCTGGAATATGTTTTATTTTCTATCTTAACAGGGAAATTGAAAAGCAGTTTAGTTGAATATTTCCCGTGAAATATTTTAACCGTGATTAGTATGAAAATCGTCCGCGGTTTGAGGATTAAAAGAGCGAATTTAAACTTTCCATTGCCAGCAATGAAATTCTTACGAAAATTCCTTAACTTAGTTATCTTACAGAACAACAAGAAACAAAAATAATGAAATAAATGGCTTTTGGTATTTCAAGAAGGAGTGGAAGAACCATTAGCGTAGAAAAAAGAATCAAAATAAATCCCACATCAGGATAAAAACAGAAGAGAAGTTAGACGAAAAGAATTAAATCTAATCATATTTCGAAATGTAGAATCATTGGTTTTAGCGACATTTCCCCTTTTATTCAGGCAATTTATCAAATCTTGCGTTTTCAATTCACTGTTACTTGAACCTCAATTTAGCACTATATTTATTTTATATTTTTTAAAAAGAACAGTATATACGTTTTTCTACACTTATCGTTTTAGTTTAGAACCGTAAAAAGAAGTTAAATTTAATTTTAATTCAAATTTTTGTCGGTATTTCAACTTGAAATTCCTAATGTTACTAACTTATTTGACTTAATGTATTGAAAAAAACAACAACAAATCTAACATTTAAAAAATACATATAAATAAATCAGAAGCAGAATTTTCGGACGCCAATATCTTCGAAAATCCATTAAAGACCCCTCCTCTTCACCAAGAAAAAGTAATAATCTAAAGCAAAAAAATAAAAAATAAATAGAACTAAAGAAAATAAACACACAAAAATTATTTTTTAGAAAAAAATATTCTTTATTGACTAATAATAATTTTTCTTTTCATACAAGAACAAGTTATTTTTAATATTTTTAAATAATTTATTTCTCGATTGCACAGATAAAAAAAAAATACCATTCTCCTGCAACGACACGATATCTTTTCTATGTAAGGCCCACTTGAAATTTCATGTACTTTTTTTTCTACACTCCCAATTATATTTCATTTCGCACAGACCAGTGCAAACAAACCCAATTACTTTAGTAACGAAAAGAAATTTGTTTCATTGCAAAATTTTAAGGTGAAGATTTGTAGGAAAAAATAGCAAAAAAAAAAGAGATAATAATAATAACAATAATTTCATCACTCCCACAACAAAGTTTGTTCAGTGCTACAAAATTCTCAAAACAGAGAACGACTAGAAATCCAATCGTAAACTGAAAACTCTGCGGCTGGAAGTTCAGGTACTGATTTTGGAGAAGTCTCCGTAAATTTTGAAGCAATCCCCGGATTTTCATTCTTTCAACTACAAAACTAAAGACGTGAGCTGCACTGATCAAAAAACAAACTTTCCAACATAAATACAATGTACAACGCAATAATACTATTCAAAAAATTTTCCTACCAAAAATTACAATAAATTTCGTCTTTTAAATAGAATCGCATTTCTTATATAAAAACGAAAAACAGAATCTTTCCAAACGAAGAAGCGATTTCAAACTCGAGCAAGTAAATGCCACTTACAAGAAAATTTCAAGATGTAGACATTCCCTTTACTTAATCATTTATTTATAACAATATGATGTGGTTGATGTGCGGTGTGAATAAGGACTTGAAATGAAGAGCTGTTTCAGCACATTCCACTCAAGAATATTGCCAGGGAACGTCTTTCTGTGCCTTAAAACCCTGCCAGGCAGTGGCGATGGCGAACATTCGCAGATAAGTTGAAGTTCATAAAAAAAGCTATTTACAAGTAAAAGTCTTGAGTAACGGACTATCTCAATCATTTCATTTTCTTATTCTCGTTATGATACAAAACAAAAAGTGTGTGAAAACCGATTGAGAGAATATAGGAGAAGGAGAACTCTACCTTATGCACCTCCACGTCCACAGCTCTCTGCCGCGAGGCAGACGTACATTGAGGCCTCAAGCATCATCGTCAATTATATATATGTATATATATATATATATATAAATCAATTATACAATCATTCATCTTAATAAACAGAGAACATTTCTTAGCTTAACTAAAAATACAATAAAAAATAAGAAAACAACAAATCTTTAAACATCTCTAAAAGGAGAAAGTTATCAACATGTACATAATCGCATCTCTGAATCTAAATAATAAAAATCAGTTAAACGTAACTAAACGACTAAACTAGCGATATTAATAGAGTAATCAGAGTTTTCATTCAATTTTGTCTTAGAAGCGAAGAAAGAAATCTTACAGTTAAGAACTATTAGAGCCCTGCACTATTATTGCCATGCAGTGCTGTTGCTGGTTGTGTTGGTACCGCCGTCATCAGCACTGCTGCCGTCTTCGCTGTCGCCACCATTTTGTGCCTGTTGCGCCTGCAGATGTGACTGGACCGAGGGCGGTATTGCGTGTACATCCCAGATTTCTTCCAGGAATCGAGGCAGTTTACGGTTCTTCAGCTTCAGTGAGAAGCACATTTCAGCGTTCTGGTTACCAAGCGTTCTCAGCTCCGTAAGGATGGATAGAAGTTTGGCGAAGAAGACTAGTGACTTTGAATCGCCACCGTGTCGATTTAGGATGTACACGCGTAGCGTGTTTATGTAGTAACTTTGTATCGCTTCCACTCTTTCCGGTTCACTTAAACCAGGCCGATCAGAGAAGATGACGATGGCAGTGAGGAGGGCATATTCGATATTGTCGACCGTCATTGAATACATCTGCCGGCAAAAATGTAACAAGTCTTCGATGTTATCAGCCATTCCGGCCATTTTGTACGAGTCTCGCGTATACGATCGATTATTTGCGAAAAATATTGAATCGGACGCTGCATCGTAGCGGCGAGCCATTCGTAACATCATAACTTCACTTGAACAAGCCTGAAATTAATGAAATAATGAGATATACTGAAACGTGGTAAATTTGTTTGGAATGCCCAAAAGGATGAAGAAGTTGCGGAAAGGGATTGAATAGCGATGTTAGTTAGGAGTTGTTCTTGGTGGACAAAAGCAACAAATGAGTTAACAATATAATTTAAGCCTTAAAAATAAATGCTTTGTGAGTAAATGAGGGATGACATAGTATAGTTATTACTTGTGTAATGTCCCCCCATCCATATATGGATTAATATTAAACTCTGAAAAAGAATATCTCCAAAAAGTTGACCTAAATCTCTTGAAACTGAAACATTTTTATTTAGCATCTTCATGTTTACTGTGGATTTAGAAACTCGGAAACTTCCCTTTAGAGAGAGAGACGCCGCACTTGATGGTGTATTGCCCTTGTTGCTGTAAATCTCTCTCATAAAATCAGCTTTTCAAAAATTCCCTAGTACAATTTCACACCTAACTACTGAATTGGAAACTTCATGATAATCCCGACAAAATGTTGGAATCACTGGGTCGGTCGTATGCGAAAAGTCTTATCTCAGTCTCAAATCTTATTATTTGACAGATTTTACGTGTAAAAACCAACAAAAAGTGAGATTTGAGATTGAGATAAAGGTTTTCGCATACGATCCATTTCTGTATACGTAATTTTTGTTAGTTGAAGATTGTTGTCTGTTTTCTTCACTAAACATTTGCTGCAATGTGCAGAAGTGCTGTCAAAAACTGTATTGGAATATTACATGCCATAGATTGGATTCGATTGATGTTGCATTGCTTTGCATTGTGAAATAAATCCCAGTATGCCGTAGGGCTCTACAATTTCCCTAACTTTGTTCCAAATCTTCATTAACCCCCCAATTACATTCGTTATTTTTGGCCTACACTTCTATACTCGTAGGATAGGTTTCTACCTCAATCAGTTTTTTATTCTCGAAGCAGGGGGTTAATGGTTTTTCTGGTTGTTCTCTTTTACTTCGTCTCTAATTTTAACAAATAATGTCTCACAAATATGGGACAAAATGAATGGTTTCTTTTAACACGTTCCCTGCCACAACCGTAAGTGGAAGAGGTACTCTCAGTGATGAAAGTCGGTAAGAGAACGTGTTTAAATGCTTCAGCGACATACTTTTTAAGCTTTCTTGAAGGTTTCTACTATTTTATACTCATTTCCATCCGTAATATTTACTTTTCTAACAGTGTCCTTTTCATATTCAAATCCCACATTTCATTTTATTTTTATGTTTGATATTTTTCTTACTTAATACGAAATTCTACATTCATTCATTGTGTCATTGTCTCAGGCGTCCCAATTAATATGTACAATGATTCGAGAATGCTGAAAAAATAGATGTCCTCATCGAAAACAGTTTCATATTTACTAATTTCTTCTTGTGATCTTTTACTATGGTAGAAGGAAAATTTAAGAAATTACTACTGAGAGCAAAAATAGCACAGCTTACGTTTTATTGTATCGTAAAACTCAAAATTTCTTCGCAGTATTATCAATATCAAAACTAAATTTAATCCCAATACCAACGTTAGTGAATTAGTGGTGATACTTATTAATGATAGTTAATGCACAAATACACAAATATTGATAACTACGATAAGTCTTACCTTGAGTAACGTAATTTGGTCCTCTTGTGAAAAGCTGGTAAATGCCGGCAGTCCCTTGGCAAATTCAACTATTAATTGTACTGTAAGGATTGTGATTTCGGTGATGTGCCTAAAGCTTATATCATGTTGGCTCTCATTCTCATCCGGCGAACTCTAAAATAAGAAAACCGAAATTTGTTAGTTAGGGTTAGGGCTAACCAGTGGGGATTATTTTCGGTGCACTTACAATCATTATCCGTTTGAGATCTTCCTCGGATGGCTGCTCATACCCATCCTGGTACCATATTAATTTATAGATGACTGCTAGTTGATTACGTGTTAATGGAGGTACATTGCGTGCTCGATTCTCTGCTACTAGTTTTTCGGGCAGTATTTGCTAAAAAATTTTTTAAAAGAATTGGATTCAGAAATTGAACACACCACACTATATACAACAGGTGGTAGCAAAACTTACCAGACATGCTGCATGTGCTGGGAATTCACACTTCATTAGATCCAGAATTTGTTCACTGGTTATATCTTGTGTTGTACTAACGGCAGGCGATATCTGTTGTTTATCTCGTTCCTTCTGCGCTTTCTTCTCTTTCCTTTTCATAGCACACTGATTTTCTGGAACAACACATTCTGGCCGCATACCGACCGCTAAACACTTTTTAAGACGACATTCCTGACACTTCCGTCTCATGTACATGTCCATTTCACACGCATGCCCAAATTTACAGCAGTACACTGCATTTTTTGTAACGCTCCGCCTAAAGAAACCTTTACAGCCTTCACATGTGAGGGCGTTGTAATGATAACCCGACGCCCGATCTCCGCACACCAGACACAGTTCCTCCTGCAGCCGGGGCGCCGGACCCTTTTTACCCTTTTTTGCATCACATCCATCATTTGTTGAATATCCATTCAAGCTGCTCGACGGCGACAGATCCTCTCTCCCTGTAATCAAGAAAGAAAAATCTATTAGAAATACATCTTATATGATCTTTCGTATGGTGATCATGATCAGATTAGAAATCCTTTCGAAATTGGAAATGAACAGAACCAAATTGAGTGGACAGCTTTTCGTCTGGAGAATCTCAAATGGATGATTCCCAAGGCAATTGGGAAGTGATTTGAATTGCAATTTCCACGATTAATGTTTAATCAATCTTCACTTTTAATCTGAATTTTTCGCTTGTCAGACAACACTCGTAAAGAAAAGATGCAGGCAGCCAGTCAAGCCATGTTGAAATAATCGAATCGGGCAAGACAAGGTCTCGGGCAAGACAAGGTCTTGGTAAAGACAAGGAAAATTTAATTAATACTCCGCTCCGATCGTTAATTGATGCAAATATAAACTGATCACCTTTTTCGCGTTTCATTATCAAAGCTGATCTGAATATCGTTTTCATTTTGGATTAGTTCAAAGCATGGACATATAGAACATTGGACTTGACTTTTTGTGCTTATGAAGCGCTTTACAGAATAATGCCATCAATTTTATGACGACTTCTCTTTTCTGGTAAGGATCTCATAGTTTAAATTTAATATACTTCTTTTTCTGTATTATCTTAATCATATCACACAGTAAGGTAAATTTAGAATCAGGAATAGATAGCACGAGACACCTCGGCCAAGAATGATAAGCACAAGATTTGATAGCTCTATTAAAAATGCAGAGTCCTTTGACGTAATTTTGAACTGCCATTTAGAAAGATCGAACAATGCCGACTGTAGTCATAAAATTAATGAGTTTTAAATGGAATGGAGAACTTCATATTCTTAACGTCGATGGAAATAAAATCTTGTTGCCAAACTGTCTAAAAATATTTCAAAATTTGTAAAATAATAATGCGCACTCTTCTGTCCAAATGGTAACATTCCAAATATCCAAATAGCGCTGCTTTATTGGGCATTAAATGGAGTTGATATCTAAATTGTTTGCCGCCTGTGGGGACGACAACACAGGCTCAACGTTATATCACCAACCGAACCATATGGGAAGAGAAAGTTATTTACATTTAAGCACCAAAACACCATCCCATCCTCAAAATGGGGCCAGTTGGGTTTGGTATTGGTTCGTTTCCAAAATCCATGCAAAGTTACTGCTTTCATGCCAAATCACGAAATCTAATGATCCATTGAAAGCTGACAACAAACATTTTTTGGGTGCCTACTAGGCAAATGGCAACTTACTCCAATAACAGAGGAATTTCAAATGATATTATGGTATGGGATTGTCTTTCAATTAGACACTGGACACACAATGGCTGGTTCCTATGGCACCCACCACCGCCACCGCCAGTGTCTATAGCACCAGATTAATTAGAGATTCTCTTCTCATCTTTACCCGACACTCTGCTTGTTTTTAGATATTGACTACACATTAATGTCACGTCCAAGGTGGTTGGTCTTGTGGAATTTTTCGTTAATTATTCAAAAGTTCAATCCCGTCGCATAGGCGAAAGTTTCTGAACTGATTTAGTCTATAACCGAAATATCACTGATAATTGCACCACTTAAGAGCTTCGACCGCTTTTTTATTGTCTGTCTTGTTTTGAGATGGTTCTCTGAAGACGCAATTTGCTTGCTTTCGGAAATAAGGAGCCATACTCGCCGGTATAAAGCTTTATCTTTCTTTCAGTCTTTCTTTGAATCTGCCAAAAATTTGAAACCCATTTTCACAACAACTTGAATTTTATAGAGATACGAAAACACTTTAACCCTTTTGCATGGTGTAATCTTCTTCGCCGGTTCGTTTCGCATGACAAGTTCCCACCAAAGGCGAAGCCTGATTAATAATCGACAGGTAAAATTTCCGTTTTATTCGACCATTTAAGTTTATGGAAATTTTGCTTGCATGAGTTCGCCCCCGCTGAACACTTTACCATCGAAAGTTGCTATATCTTGTCTGGGGCACAAAATAAGCTTTACATAAATTTTATGGACATGATATTATTTATCTGCAGGCAACTAAGTATATTCTCGAAGAGTCTTGACAATGTTTTGTGATTAATGAGACTTAGGAGATAAATGGATGTGGTATACCCACACATAGTAGTTTTTTAGGATTGTTGTTCGATGCTGACTTTGTATAGAGATGCGAGCGAGACTTATTAATGCAAAAAACGTGTACCTTATCAATATATTGTAGACGACGAACGAATGATGAGTATAGTTAAGACAGTAGCTCTAGGACTGTAGTTTGTGTCTACAGTTCTTTAGTGAATTTTATGCAATAAACAAAGTTTCAGCCTTACACATTTAAAGTATTTAATATGAACTCTATCAATCAATTAAATAACTTGTGACATTAAAAACGAAATCATTAATAGAAAGATAATCAAGGTAGGCGGAAGAATGGAACCTTGCGGCATCTCATATTCATTACAGCCTTAACATTTTTCTGTTAAAAGAGTTTCAATAAGTAATTCTAGTTAGTAAAGCTTATTGACTCGTGTAATTTATAAGTCACAATACATCCTTGGCGATTGACGACTAATAGCACACCTTGGCATTACTTGCTAACAATATTAATCTTAAAAATTTCCAAACTCAAATTTGCTACTTAATGTTATTCACGTGGATCCCTTTAATTCTACCCTCTACACGCATCCTTCACCCATAAATTCGAAACTTCTGCCGGATTAGCTTAAAAATTTAAACACAATTTCCTTGTATCTGTAGTAGAGTGAGTCACAAATTCATGTTATTGCCTTATACACCCACTTCCATAGCCTGAGAGAGATTCCCTCTTCTAATTAGAAGCGATCCTATCAAGATGGAGGACTTCAAATAAAACTTTTAAGGAAATGACAAGAATAAGAAAGAAATCTGCATAACCACTCGAAAAGTTTGCTGTACATCAGGAGTTGCTCTTAAAAGCTTGCACACTATGTGATGGTGGCATAAAAGAAGTTTTCCCTGCAAGGAATCCCACTGTGCACATCCATCACACGCCCCACAAAACGATGCAAGGTATAGTGGTTGCTCCTATTCACCAGAAGACTCCACGTTTTACCTAATTCATCGGTTTATGCTATATGTGTATCAAAGGAAGGTACTTAGTTTCTTAGTTGCCTGATGTAGTCATACCCTAGCTAGCGCATGAATTCCACCACCATCATCATCACACATAGTACAGCAACAGCAGACTATCAAAACTTATGGCAGCCAAGACAAGAGTGTTCTTGAGCGGTTCTAGCACAGGGAGGCAAAGCTGAAGACAGAAGGTGCAATTTTCAAGTTGAAGTTGAAACTTGAAAATTTTTAGAACCGGGAAGACGCGCAGGATGGGGGACTTCCATATAATCTTCATCAGAACTAAGAGCCATAGCGTGCGTGCTAGCATAATACTTACGAGCGCTGGCAACATTAAAGTGATTCGTTGAACATGTAGCACAGGAGGAACAAGAAAAAAAAACTCACCAGAGATGTTCATGATGACGACCCTCCACGATTTATGTAATCCACGAACTAGAAGCCATCATAGAATGAATGTGGCGGGAACGAGGAAAGGGCTCTTCGTTCCACTGATTCTGTGGCACAAAGCCCTCATGAAAGACTGACTTCACAACAGCTTCTGGGCGGTACGAGGAGCAGAGGGGGATGAGTACTACAACCAGGTTGTTCCGTGCACTGTATAATCACCCAACCTGCCTCAATCCATCCATGCAATATGCCTTGGAGCCAACTTGTTCTGCCCGCGTCTATTTTCTGCCTCAGAGCCAGATTTGTGCAATTTTTTTTTATTGCGAACAGAGTTCCCCAGTTGGAAACTGAACTACTGGGGATCTGTGTAAATGCGGCTATGCACTTTAAGAGGGAAAGAAGGTAAGGTGCATTTATACCGATGAACTGAATGCATTTGTGTATATGTGGCGCATACCAGTGAAGAAGAACAAAAATCCTTTCGAGTTTTCTAAATAAATGGGAAACGAATCCGGGAACATAAACGGGGAGGCTCAAGCACAAGATCATAATGACGACGATGATGACGAAAAAGTGGACAAAAGAATGCAAACCCAAACCCAAACCTGCCTTGATGTAATTTTCCCAAGGATAGAAAAAAGGCAAAGTTTTTTATCGTTTGTGTCTATTTACCTCGTCGTATCGATTCACTGCAAATCGTCAAGAAAACTGTGGGGATTTACATGAAAATTGCAACTCTTTGCATGCCCTTTCAATTTATTGGCAATCAAATGTTGGAGCAATTTATTTATCGCCGATATGAGGGCGAATTTCATTTCAACATACCCACGTTCGTCGTATTTTTATTATTATCTTAGATGGCTGGAATTAAATCTGTAAATTTGTATAATTATAACACTCGGGGATAGGATATTCAAAAAGCTGCCTTCAAACAAAATCCTCTTAAATTTAAATCGGTTTTGGTTTTGCAGTACGTGTCATGAAACTTTTCATATTCAACCCCAACTCCGCCACCACATTTCGTGCAACGTACACTTCTATGATAATTCGCGTGATTAATTATCTTAGGAGCAGGTTTGGAGCTTTTTATTCATGCAGAGAAACGTAGAAGGACTATCTATCTCAACACTTCTTGTTTTCAATTCTGAAAACTTAACAAGAATTCGGCATATCTCCCCGTTCATATCTCATATGAATATTCAACAAAGATCAATAGACTCCTGCCCACGTTCTATTCAATGGCTAAATTTGACCGAGCTTGATGAGATCACCAGCGAAATGATCTATGGACACACGAAAATTATTCTATCATTCACCAGCCATAGCTAGCTAGGGAGAACAATGATCTAATTGTTGTCGCTTTTCGTAAATGGTTAGGTGGATTAGAAGTGAATCCAATTTGAATTTTTTTTTTGTAGTAAGGCTTTATTGTCTTCGTCCATGCGCAGTAAATGAAGACAACATAATCAAGCTGTTAAGAAATTTTATGAAGATTTTTTAAAAAAATGTCATTTCCTTTACTGCTTTGTTTTTAACAATGATCCCAGAAGTTATATATCGACAAATATTCCTGAAAGTTTATTGCCGGAAATGTGCTTTTGTTTATACTATAACGAATTAAGGCGAAGGTGGAAGCAAATGATAACAAAAAATATGTCAATATTCGATGATGTCATCGATTCCTAACTATTAATGCGTGCTGTATTTCTCTGGAATGGACAAAAAATATAATTCGAAAACTCAAATCATACATAATGAGGTGATAATGCACAGAAAATACATTTCCGTAAATACATAAGATCCATATAGCTCAGAAGAACCATTTCTTCATCCGAGGATAAAAACTGATTCCGTGATATCAGGTATCTATACTATGGAATACCGACGTAACGTTGATTACTTTTAATAACTTGGCCGGGTAATATTCTGACGAAATTGTGTTCTCCGTATACTAAAAAAAGAATTACCACGACCCCCCTATTATAATCGTTATAATTGCACACAAGAAGAGATTACGGAACGTACTACTTTCTTTTGACAATACTTAATTTCTCATGGGTTATAAGTATTTGGAAAATGTGCGGTTTTGATTCAATTACAACTTCAAAATCAAGAGAAATACGCTTAATATTTCTGCGTGCATTTGCATTTCACTGTGGATCCCTCATCTTACTACACTTAAAGCACAGAATACAGATCAAATCAGATGTCTCATCAGGAACAAGAAATTGTTCCGTGAAACCGAAATTTCTCAGTACGTCAAATCCCGTCATGTGCATCAATCTGTTCTCAATATCTCGAGATACTGGCCAGGGCTAAAGGACAACAAGAAAAACTATGGGCCAACCGTCACACACTGTTTTGCCAACTGGTAAACTGATGCTTGGATATTGGTATGCTCTGTGCTTTCCCATTATATACTGTTTTTTTAGTCTTGTAATTATTGCAAAGATAGATATTGTAAAGATTTTCAAGTGTACTTCCTAGATCAATTGCGCGAAAGTGCGTTTTTAAGTTTCTAAATGGTTCACAATGCATGAATTCTGCTGTTTCGGCTTTCTAGGATAGGTCGAACGTAGTGTTTCTCCTGAAACTCTTAACGCTTCACCATAGATTAATTCAGCTAGTGAGCAGTTAAGGTCTTCTTTAGCTGTTATTCTAATACCAAGTAATACAAGTGGTCAGTATTAAGCCCAGGTTAATATCTTAGCCCTGCATCATAATAAATCTTTAATTTGCCGGTGCCGATCTGATCCAAGAATATTTGTTCACTTCGATCACTCGAAGTAAAAGACGTAGTTTTCAACAACGGTTTTAGCGGCGGTTTAATATCCAATTCTATTTCTGAGCCATAAAATCTGATATATGATAACGCCATCTGCATGTCGACTTTATAGTTCTTAAATACATATGCTGCCATCTCTTGCAAAAATAATGCAAGTTTAATAGTATGTGTTTTATAGCAGAGGAGATATAGAGCACAACAATAACAATAAAGTAATTCGAAAAAATTGTTATTGTTACTTGTTTGCTTATTACATAGATATATTTGCCTTGAATGATGGTCAAGTTAAAGTAAATAAAAATAACCTCAAATTTGATAAAC
Organism: Dasypogon diadema; assembly: GCA_006980735.1. Classification (NCBI taxonomy): domain Eukaryota; kingdom Metazoa; phylum Arthropoda; class Insecta; order Diptera; family Asilidae; genus Dasypogon; species Dasypogon diadema. The sequence continues at coordinate 122,835 of QYTT01089669.1, read as the reverse complement.
GTTAATTGCTAAGGCCAAAACAGTAATTGAAAACCAATTTGTCATCGTATCTAGCGATAAAAAGTCAATGAACTAAGATTAAGAGTGATTACTAAACAGTAAAATGAGATAATGCAGGAAGGAGTGTTTTGAACAATGCCATCTTTTATT
>QYTT01089669.1:104454-122665 GCA_006980735.1 Dasypogon diadema | reverse complement strand
TTTTTTTTTGTAGTAAGGCTTTATTGTCTTCGTCCATGCGCAGTAAATGAAGACAACATAATCAAGCTGTTAAGAAATTTTATGAAGATTTTTTAAAAAATGTCATTTCCTTTACTGCTTTGTTTTTAACAATGATCCCAGAAGTTATATATCGACAAATATTCCTGCAAGTTTATTGCCGGAAATGTGCTTTTGTTTATACTATAACGAATTAAGGCGAAGGTGGAAGCAAATGATAACAAAAAATATGTCAATATTCGATGATGTCATCGATTCCTAACTATTAATGCGTGCTGTATTTCTCTGGAATGGACCAAAAATATAATTCGAAAACTGAAATCATATATAATAAGGTGATAGTGCACAGAAAGTACATTTCCGTAAAGTAACATATAAGATAGATATAGCTTAAAAGGACTTTCTCATTTAAAAATCCATTTCTTCATCCGAGGATAAAAACTGATTCCATGATATCAGGTATGTATACTATGGAGTACCGACGTAATGTTGATTACTTTTAGTAACTTGGCCTGGTAATATTCTGACGAAATTTTGCTCTCCGTATACAAAAAAAAAATTACCATGATCCCCTATTATAATAGTTATAATTTCACACAAGAAGAGGTTACGGAACGTACTACTTTCTTTTAACAACACGTAATTTCTCAGGGGTTATAAATATTTGGAAAACTTAACTAGAGAATTTGTTGAGTGTGCGCTTCTTTCGGTATTTATTCAATTACAACTTCAAAATCAAGAGAAATATTAGGCGTGTGCATTTGTATTTCACTGTGCGTCCATCAACTTACTAAACTTAAAGCACAGAATACAGATCAAATCAGATGTCTCATCAGGAACAAGAAATTGTTCCGTGAAACTGAAATTTCTCAGTACGTCAAATTCCGTCATGTGCATCAATCTGTTCTCGATATCTCGAGATACTGGCCAGGGCTAAAGGACAACAAGAAAAAGTATTGGCCGACCGCCACACACTGTTTTGCCGACTGGTAAACTGATGCTTGGATATTGGTATGCTCTGTGCTTTCCCATTATATACTGTTTTCTTAGTCCTAGTGTAATTATTGCAAAGATAGATTGTAGAGATTTTCAAGTGCACTTCCTAGATCACTTGGGCGAAAGTGCGTTTTTAAGTTTCTAAATGGTTCACAATGCATGAATTCTGCTGTTTCGGCTTTCTAGGATAGATCGAACGTAGTATTCTTAAATTCTATTTACGAGTTTATAATCATTTCTCCCGAAAATCTTAACGCTTCACCATAGACTAATTCAGCTGGTGAGCATTTAAGGTCTTCTTTGGCTGTTATTCTAATACCAAGTAATACGAGTGGTCGCTATTAAGCCCAGGTTAATATCTTAGCCCTGCATCATAATAAATCTTTAATTTGCCGGTGCCGATCTGATCCAAGAATATTTGTTAGTTCGTGGGACAGATTTGATTCGAATCAATCACTTCGATCACTCGAAGTGAAAGACGTAGTTTTCAACAACTGTTTTAGCGGCGGTTATTGCTGTGTATTTATTTACTGCTATTTATCTCTAATTACTAATTATAATAGATTTAATCCGAAAAACACAACCACTCTTTAATGTCCAATTCTATTTCTGAGCCGTAAAATCTAATATATGCTAACGCCATCTGCATGTCGACTTTATAATTCTTAAATACATATGGTGCCATCTCTTGCAAAAATAATGTAAGTTTAATAGTATGTGTTTTATAGCAGAGGAGATATAGAACACAACAATAACAATAAAGTAATTCGAAAAATTTATTATTGTTAACTGTTTGCTTATTACATAGATATATTTGCCTTGGATGATGGTCAAGCAAATAAAAGTAACCTCAAATTTGATAAACGTTAATTGCTAAGGCCAAAACAGTAATTGAAAACCAATTTGTCATCGTATCTAGCGATAAAAAGTCAATGAACTAAGATTAAGAGTGATTACTAAACAGTAAAATGAGATAATGCAGGAAGGAGTGTTTTGAACAATGCCATCTTTTATTGCACTGAAAACAATTACTATTATATAAATTTCATATTCATAAAATATATGCCCTATCAGTATTGTTTAGAAAAGGACCAGAGCGTTGCAGTAAAGCGCCCCATGTTCATTTTATGTAGGTAGCGCAATTTTTATTCAATCAAGGATGACTCTCAAATAGCACAGCATTTCAATAGCCTACTATGTACACTTGAGAAAAGGAATAAAAGCACGCATGCTCCATAACTATTCTACTCCATATTTGTATTACACTGCCATGATTTTGTAACGCCAGGAAGCTCGAATGATTTGAGGAAAATTGCATTCATATGCAGTCGACTAATCCAAAAGTCCTGTGAATGTTGGTGTGTGTACTTCATGACATAATGGGGGTACTGATGTAGTCTTCAAATTGAAAACAACCCTTTGCTTACGTAATTTTCGTTTTAGTAGGCATGGGCAGTGGCGTGCACATTCTGTTTTAGTTACATATCACGTAAAATCTCCAGCAAGGTTAAGCAGGATGTCGCATTTCCGGTAACAAAAAAAAAAAAACTGGGCATCTGTTTAGATCTAAATAGAAATTTTTCTCTTTTTCGAACTTGTTAGTCAGATATCGCCTTAAATCTGTTGCTCCTTTTACAAAATGACCCAGTGCAACAGCAGGCACAATTCTTCATCGGTATTCACTGCATTCATTTACTGTCTGATAAAATAAAAACAGCAGTCACCACATTGTAGCTGTGCAGTACTAATCTAAACGCCCGCGCTTCGAGTCCTGTTTATTTTTAGACGCGATCTATCAACAGAACCAACTTTGCATCTAGTAGATGCCGGTAATGTCCCGCCTCTTCTTCTTCTTCTTCTTCTTGTTTCCTCATGTTTACAATCAGCCATTCCAATGCATGAGTAGAGATCTCAGGGCCAGAAGCCAGACATTTGAAACACAAATTTAAGGTGACTGTTTGTTTGTACATCTCCAGCTAAGAAAACGCATTTGCTGCGTCTCGTCTTTCATCGTTTGTTCCACAGTTGGCTGGCTATAGGTACAGATCGTTAATTCGTTCTTGGTATAAAATCCCCGGCCAAAACCATCAGTAGTAATACTAGACGGAGTAGACACAATGGAAAATGTTAATACAAAAATCTGATTTACAATATAAACAAGGAGAGAACAAGCAGCCTAAATCAGTTCCTAATTTTGTGCAAGCGTAAACAACAGAGGAGAGGTTGTGATGAAGCTGACATTGACACCAAATAGGTGGATTTTTGGACGTAGTTTACACTCGAATAAGCGCACGTGGTGTCATCGAATTTGACCAACTGCCAATATTTTTTGCAGATATGATTGACAGCCTTCCTTTATGGCCGACAATGTGTAGGCGGGCGCAAGCTATTTTTCCCGCCAACTACATATTTTGAAAATTCTCCTTTATACTTGTCTAGTGTCTTTGATCCCTCAATATAGAGAAATAAACAATGGACTTTATGTAAGCATTTTCATAGCTTTTTAATCACGTGTTGGTATAAAGATGAGATAGACCAATTTGTAGAGTTTCTTCCAGCTAAAAATTGCATTGAAATTATATATTGTGGCGCAGTCAGATCGTTAGTACTTCAGTGTTTGTTACGCTACATGAAACCACCCCTTAAAAGTATAAGGTATACGTTTTGAAACAGCAAATATAATAGCCTGCATTTTACCCGACCTGACAAATGGCGACAATCACGTATGCACAATCGGTGGGGTGATACACACCGGCGACATATAATAAATTAAAACATAAATATAAATATTTCACTGGTCCTTCGAACCAGATCTTGAGTTTTAAATGAATTAAGTAAAAAATGGATAAAGTAGAACTTCACTCAAAATGAAACATTAAACTTTAAGGTTTAATTTTTAAAATCATAGGAACGTTGATTGCTAAACTAATGAGACAAAGGTACTAAAACGGTTCATATAAAATTCTTAAAAGCTTCTATGCTCTGTGCTTCCCTTTACTCACCCCAGTGCTTATAAAAGTCATATTCGAATGTTTACCGTATGACGTAAATAAAGAACTCCACGACGAGTTCATTACCAGCAAAAACGAAAATGAAACGTAATCGTCATAATCCATCAAACCACAACCTACTCCCTCATATAATGTAGTGGAATAGTCACGAAAGCTTTAGCTCACATGCTAACACGGGAGAGCATTAATGACATGGGGATAAAAACACAAAAATAAATATTTTAGCACTGCCGGAAGAGAACCCTTTAGAATTTGTCGGCCCATTAATGGGCTGTGGTTCACGTGCCTCGTGTATTCATGGGATCCACATCAACACAACTGAATTTCGAGGGAAAGCTTTCTCTGTGGGAAAAAGTATTTAATGGCATTAAGAAACATGAGAAATTCTAGAAGACATTACAAAAACTAAAATAGGAAAATATACCATCAGTAGTACATCGCTAGCTATACGTAGAGAACTATAAAGCTTGAAGACACTATTTTCCTTTCGCTAAAATATGCTAGTCCTAACCTAGGCTCACACAGTTTAATCGATAGTGACACATGTAACTCTAGAACGCTAAACCCTGGCACCACATATATGGATAGAAGCCCTCACCGTTCCCTATGCTGGATAATCACCTCCCATCCACTAGATAGGTATGTAAAAGACTGCGGGGAAAGAGAGCGTCTACGACACTGTGAAACATTGAAATAATTCAAAGTTCCTCAGTCAAGGACGCGCAGTGCCCCCGACAATTTTTACTTCACGTGGCTCCAAAGTTTTGCTGCTGTGGTTGTTGAGTGTTGAGCTGGCGAGATATGCTCCAAATGCGTATACATTTCACTTATATGCGGGAGGCATGTGGCGGGATTTCTATACATATGTGATGCCTTGTCGACATGGTCTTCTCTAGCATGCTTTTCGCTCTTCTACAGCAATATGTCAATAATATGCAGTAGCAGTAATAGCAGTAGTATAGGCAGGCAAAGCAGTCAGAAGGAAATTGGACGACCCAGGAGGCACCAGATATGTGGAAATTGTAAATGGAAGCTGATCATGAATATATGTCAGTGGCGTCCCACAAAAGATGCTTACCCTGAACTAATGCCAAAGTATGGTATTGAGCTGTGTGTGTGTTTTTTAAATCAATTCCTAAAATGGATTTGTTGTAAGCTCTATTGAATGAAAATTTATAAGATTTTGGATAATTGGGGATGGTTTGGACCGAAGGATATTCAATGAAACATGCCCCAAAACTAAATATTAAAAAACTATTTTTCGATTAAAAACCACATTTGATTACGAGTTCCTTAAACACAAAAATACAAACTTAATGAAGATGCCAAGCGAATGATCTAATTAAAAGAAAATAATAAGGGAGCTATTCAATATCCTTACGGAAAAATCGTGTTTCCTTTGGAGGAGAATGAGCGCCCAGCGAACGAGCTAATTATTCCTTATCTAAACGTAAGAAGTGTTGAATTACATCAAGGTTATTGCTACAGCTTCTGTCACTTAAAATTGTTCTCCCACACCTACCTAGGGCCAATTTATCGTCTGGGGATATTACACAGCGATTGCAAGAAGGAGGCAAAAACTTAAGATATCACTGTCATGGTTGTTACAGACCAGCAACATTTTACCAAAATTAACCGAAATGCCAAAAAAGCGGCCCTTCATTAAGGTTCACTTTGAGCCAGGCCCCCTTGAAAGCGATTGCTCCACTGGTAATCAACGCCGTTTCAAGTGACATTCAATTTGTTGTCGACACAGTAAATTTCTTCTTCGAAATACCATCACCACATTATCGTTGATGACAGGACTCCCTTTATGCGTTACGTTCAGCTTCCTTTTTTTCTTGAAGGAAGTTTTTATTACAAGTATACTTGAGACATTGCGGCCCCGACCAGCAGCCTCATGCCGAGCAAAACATATTAGACAAAGCTTTTATTGCGTGATGGTGTCATTCCATAGACCACCCGCTCATACCTTGAGATTAAAGCGTAAACGGTGTCTAGAAAAGTTTTCGGATACGCACCTTTAACCAAAACCAAGAGGGTGATGGTAAGTAGATACCCTAAAATCACAATGAAGGCAAGAAGTGGTTGTCGCGATAAATTTGATTGGCACCATGACAGCAAAATGACGTTCGACAAACCAAAAAAGTTAATTAAAACCCAGAGTTGACGACATAATTGAATGTTTCTCAGAATAGGTTCAAGAAGGACCATATTTCTTGGCAACGACTATACATAGTATAAATAAAATTATGAAAGTTACTTGTGTTTAGCAAGTAATATTTGATCTGACATTGAGTGCCAAAAATTATGGAGAAATTTCAACAAGTTTGTCGCTGGCAGAGGGTGCTAAAACGAGAAAACTGAATTTCTAAAAAAAAAATTGAAATAACACCCACTGAACAGAAACGCTACCTGAAAAGTGGGTGTGGGAATAAGGAGCCTATTACAGAAAGAAAACGTACTTCAAAGAGGAGTGCAATTAATTTCGGTTACTTAGAATGGGAACTACACTTGGCATACGATGAGATCCCTGAAAAATCTGACAGTAATCTGTTTAAGGAGAATATGTTATAATAAATAATACTGCAACAGAAATAGTATAGGGTTTACATCAAAATAAAATCTGTAGAGTACTAATATTTCCTGCTCTTGGTCCTTCGAGCGGGATATTTCTTATTCCTACCTTCAAAGTCTCACTTTCTTAACTTCTAATCACATATCTACGCATTACATTTGTACGACAAAAAGCTCCAATTACACAGTGTCTGTCCACTTTTCCTCCCATCGAATGATGGTATGTATATTGCAGACATATGTTCATCCACCCAGGCCTAATATGAATATATTAATAAACCCCACACACGATGATGTAACAGAACACCCAACCATCAGGAAACGTTCTTTCTATGCATGCAATGTATGTGGCTGCCGCAGTTATCGTTCTCACTTGGGCCTGTGCGCCTTGTGCACCACACAATGATTAATTGTGAAATGCTACCCAAATGGCAAAAGGTGGTATATGCCTTCCTTTTGGGATGCCTGCAAGAACATGTACCTGTTGGTTGAAATGAGAACAACACAAAGATTAATCACATGTAAGTGACGGAGAGTGTTAACCAAAAAGGAAAGCCGTCTTATCTTGAAACCATTATTAATTTTGCAAAATTTCACATATTGTATCTTCATTACCGCTGAATTATGTGATTGATGTTCTCCAGTTTTATTAGGTTGATCGAAAAGTTCTGCCGGATTTAAAAAATGACTTTTTTTATAAGGGCTCTTCATCTGTCTGATGAAAACTACTCCTTCAATAAAATTGTCGAAGAGGTAATAATCTAAAAGTAGATACTAAGCCAATATGTTGGTGAAAGACTTAGCACTTCCCAGTTAAAATCGCTAAATTCCTGTCGTCTCTATAAAGATTCATGTGGTAGAGTATTATCATGTGGAAATATTACGACGTTCCTATTCATCTCAGTTTTTTAAATTGTTCTGTGTAGCATTGGTTTCTCAATGTTTTTAGTGAATGGATGATTTGTAGGTTGTTCATATAGTTCATCCAAATCCACCTGGCTAGCAAATGTGTTCATTTCCTAACGACATCCCCATCATTAATCCATCCAAGAAAACTGCCAAGGAGACCTACATCATCATTTGAGAAGCGTTTGGAGAACAATCAATGAACAGCACACAGGTTTGTCAGTGATATGCTCGTGATGATCTCCAACGGCGACCAATACCAGAAAACGTTGAGAATATTTAACAAATCATCCGTCCAGGCCGTCATCAGACTATTCAAGATATTTATGATGAATTCAGCATTGGATATGGAACATGCCAGCGAATTTTGACTGAAGAATCGCATTGCAGCCAAGTTTATTCCAAGATTGTTGACAGCTTATCAAACACAGCGACGGATGGAGGTTTGCATTGAGCGGAAACAAGTTACATCTGATGATGAGAATTTCTTATCCAAAATGATTACGGAGAAGAAAACAAATGCCATCTAATTAAAAATGTGATATTATAGCTTTGCCACAATAAAAGTTACATCTTCTTTATCTTTTTCTGTAGACAAAGCAAAATACGCACTTTTTGGAAAATTGGGATGTTTTTCGTTAACTATTTCACTCATCAATGAACATGTCAATTTGTGATTTCACGCATGAATGCTATATCGATGCGGCAAATACATTACGGTGGAATGCTAAGGGTATTATCTTAGACAAACAAATATTATTTGATTGTCTAAGGTATTATGTATAACGGAGAACAAACAGTGTAAAATTGATTGGAAGATGTAGTCCTTTACCTTAGCACCTTAATTCCAAACTTTAAGCAATATAAAATTTTCCAGGTCATTATAAAAGAGAAATGAGATCAACAACAACTTGTAATGCACACCACTCGTGTAAACAATTACCGTATGTTTTTGATTGCGCCTAGAGGGGTAGGTATGCATTGTTTTGAAGGAAAAGTACAAATTTCACAGTCAAACAAAAAATATCAATTAATACAGAAAATTACAAGGGGTCAGCTTTTCATATACTAATTAAATTTCAATTTAGTAAAAACAGTCAAAAGTACAGTTTGTATTGCAAATATACTTTACATCTTTAATCTGAAATTTGAAATATAACATAAAAAAAGCCATTGCAATAAAATACACCAAATGAAAAATTCCAATCTTTAACTCGAAAAGACGAATACGAGAACATCCTCGAACAAAAGCTTCTTTAAAGCCATTTACAACACTATCAAAATGGGTATTTTAAGTGAGCATCTTAAAGATACTGCATCTCTTACCATAACGCCTAGATTAGTCTTTATAATAAAAACACAAGAATTCTGCATTCTAGAGTTGAAAATTAAATCACCCGAGCTTTTCAGAGCACAAAAAATACACGCGTGAAACCAGTTGCAAAAAAAAAACCTACAAAAAATTAAATCTTGAAAAAAAAATGGAACGTGTCCGATCCGCGGAAAACAACCTAATAAATTTTTGGTATGCTTATTACTCTTCACGTGCAGATCAACTTCCTCAAGAAAAAATTGTTTTCAATTCTATCTCCTTAAAGTCATTGTGTAATCTTTCATCAATCAGCTAACCGACATCCAATCTAGCCGTGCTTTGACGATTTTATGATTAGAAAAATTTAAAACGTGTTTCTATTTTATTTTTGCTTCGATCATTTATTTTTCTCTCGTATTTTAGTGCATTCATTCACTCATTTCATTTTTAGCCGATAGAAATTTTTTACAAGACAATGTGTCACGTCAAAATCGCCTTGACGGCGATTTATGTTGGTTTTTATCAAAACAATTTATTAAAACACGAAACCACACCGTAGCCCCCGTAAAGGAGATTCAAATTGGATAAAGAGTTTTGATAAATCTCACAGCAAAAAAAAAGAAACACTTTCTATGTGACGCAAGCAGAAAATGTTTTCTTTCCTACTTTTCCGAGTAATAAATCTTCAGAGTTTCAAAGTTTCCCATTCATTTTATGTTGAGAAAAAGGATGTTCGCGTGTTGACGATTTTCACTTCTGGGTTCGTACTCGACCTTCATCTTGTTTCAATTATTTGAAAAAATTTTCAATTTCACCTGGACAAGGAGGGAAAACAAATATTTTCTAAAATAAAGGAGAACACCATAAAACAGCCAGGCAATGGGGACTTTTGTTGAGAGAAAAACTCACCCGAGAATTAATTTCCGGCAAGAAGTGCGAATAATTTTTTTTTAGGGTGAGTCAAGGTAAAAAGGTAAATTTGTTGAGAAATAATTCAAGGGCAGGAAAATGTCCTGTGAGCAGTATTTTATAATTTAATTAAGAAAATGGCAATGGAAATGGTTTAACGCTGATAGGAAAAACTGAAGTATTATAATGAGGAAATGTTGTTGATATTATTTGAGAAGAATAGGAGGCCGGAAACTTCTATGGAATCATCAAATATGGCTGAAAAGAGGAACTTCTGACAGGAGACATATAACAACGCATTTGAAAATAAGTAGCCTTCAGTCAAATTAACATTGATCTGATTGAACAAGAACTAAAACAACAAGGACTTCTCCAAAATATTTTTCTAAATAATTTCAAGTACTAAAAAGCCTGGACCTTGACCATAGATAAAATTCTCTAATACGTAATTTTTCAATTTAAAGTAGAAAAACTTGGAGAAAAAATAAATAAACTGGTATGCTCTTCAATCAGCTAGAAAATTTTCATTTCATTTGAAATAAATTCCTCAAGAAATAGAAGCAAAAAAAAAACACTTTCAAACATTCCACTTATTACCTTTTCTCACCTCTAACAAATGATCCACCTGGTGGTGATCCGCACTCAAGACGGCCAACCAGCCAATCCCGGCACCAGGAAAATGAGAACTAGAAATAATGCAAGCCACTGAAAGTACTTGAACAGCGAGTACTTCACGGCGAAGCCAAATAAGAAACGTATCAAGTTCAGACGTTGCGGCTATAATGTGCCTACATCAATCCCATTAGACGTTTCTTCTATATACGCCAAGTCTGAGTCTGGTTCATTTCACATTTCTTGGTGGTGTTCGTCGCTTGGCTGCGTTTTGATATGGTGTATGCCAGTTGGTTCTCATCTTCTTCCTGCTCCACGTCTACCACCGTCTCGTACTCCTTATGTGGTAAGATGAGATATGAAACTCGATTAAAAATTCAAGGCCAAGAATAAAATTAGATACGCGACCACTTGTACTTGGCCTGGAGTTCTTGTGGCCATTTTGTCGCTCAAATCGAGAAGATAGATGAAGACGGGATAAACGCATCAAGGAATGACAAGGGATAGTACAGTAAAACAGGGACTTTTGTCGTACCGAAGACGAAATAAATTGCTTTAATCTTTAGGCAGAAGCGGGAGTACAACATGTGTACCACGGTTACATTGTCGCGAGCGTTCGCAACTTTTTCATAGTGTGCAAAATTCAGAGCAATTCTATGTTGTGGAAAACAATGGCACTCTTGTTCTACCGCAATTTCTATGGCTTTCTTGTGATGAATGCCATTCTCAGACAAGCTTAACATGCCCAACGGATAAGCCTTTCATTGTGCCGACGACCATCTCTGCAACAGCATCTTGGCCTTTAGTTTTACTTGTTCTTTTTTTTCATTCTCTGAGAGAAAAAAATGTGCATTCATATAATGGCAAATGTCCAAATTTCTATGTGACAGAGATTTATGCCCTCCTTCATTTGCTGCACAACAGCACGTCTCTTATTTCGTATGAAAAGAAATCTAACAAAGGAAGTTCGCGAGGCGCATAATACCCGGATTTAGGAAAAATTGGAGTTAAATCTTGATCGACTTGAATAAGTAATGAATGTTCAAAATAGCAGTTTCCCAAAATACTGAATATCATTTCTACAATTGTAACTAACAGCGTAAAACCCGTATTTAGAAATCGAATCAATTCATTCAGTGATATCTAAATAACTGCCATTTGACCAACCAACCGTTGATTGTTGCAATATCCCATTAGGAAAGGTCTTAATAACTTCATCAATGAAGTAATGAACATCGATCGATTTTATTAGCATTCTTGGTTGGCATCATTATCATATTGTTGATACTAGGCAACTGCTACTATTCTTCGATGAAATTATTCATTACCGTATTCATCGATGGTTCGATTTCCTACTGGGATATGGCTTTGTTGCAGAAAACGCTCCATCGCATCGAAGTTTTCCTGTCCTTTGGTGGAACCCAATAAGAATCGTCATCCTTCTTAGGTGCAATTAATAGAAAAGTTCCACTGCAAAGAAACAACTTCAGACAAAAAAACTAAGAACAACATAATTAATTAGTGAAACAGAATATGTTCTTTTTCTTTAACTAAGTTATTACTTGTTAATATTGAGATAATATTTTCCATCAAAATTCAGCAAATACAATCCCTCCTGGAAACAAATAAATCTCTCAATATTGCCAATATTGAACACAAGTGCGCTGCTATGGAATTAGCCAAAGTCTTCTTGATACCTATAAAACTTTCGATACCAGGCCAGCAACACACGCTAAGAACTATGTCTACAACACACTATGCCACGAATAGGTATCTACAAATCCACACCTTATTCAAAGATGAAGAATATGGTGGGACTGGGGATGTGCCTGGTGAAGTAAAAGACACTACAAGAAAATGAGGATGAAAAACTAAAGACCAAACACTTATCCATTCTCTGTTGAGAGGTAAGGAAAAATTGCGCGAATGAGAAGACTTCAACTAAAAGAAAGACTTAAGATTTCTGGAGATAATGGAAGGGTAGAATGGGGGATAGAACAGAGAATCGCACCCAGGACAAAAGTCTCAAAGAAGATGAAAAACCGGGCGAAAAAGGAAAAATCGCTGAAACAACAGAAAAACAACTTCAAGGAAATATGAGAGCCGAAGTATAGTTGGCAAAGAAAGGATGTACTGAAAGGATGAACAGCATTGGGATAAAATGAGTACCCGTGGATGATGGAAAATTTTCAGACTCAAAGCAATTTTCACATAAATATGAGAAGTCGGCTTTAATGTAAGCAAAATGTTGACGAAAATTCATGTAAATTGAGTCGGCTTAATGATTTTGTGCCAAAAATTTCAGATTGCTTGTGATGGACAGGAAAAGTACTGGAGACAAAAAGAAGATTTCCACAGTAAGAAAAGTCCCAAACAAATATTGATGAAAAAAAGTAAACAAGAGAAGGTTGTGCCTAATGCCTTTACGTTTGGGACGGGACTTTTTGGGAGGAGTTGTTTACGACAATAATTAGAGAAAGTCCTCTGTTTTTTTTTTCCAAAAAAAAAATTATTGCGCCATCTAAAAATATATCACAACAAAGGTAAACTTCGTCCTTAACTTCTGTGCAAAATATAACTTTTGCATAGCGTGAATTTTCCCAGGAAAATGTTCCAGCCCAAATTAATGGCCGAAAACTTTCTAAAAAGCAAAGATTAATGCAAACAAGTGGATCGCTTTCACGTGCCAACTCTTTTCCGCTCGCTTCACTTATATTAATAGCCTCAACAATTACGGAAATTGTAGAAAAAAAACGCTGGCAAACCAACGTCTAAAAATCTTCAGGTAATACCAGCAATGATTAATCACTTACAATTCTTACGCTAGTCTGGGGCCAATTCCTTTCGAATTTATAACTCATAAATTAAAACAAATAAATTTTGATGTTAATTCGAAGTGGAAATAAATCAAAGGACGTAAAAATATTCGGCTAATGAAAAAAAACTGGCCATAAATTGAAAGGAAACGTGCATCCACCAAACAAGAACTTCTGCTATATTTCTAAAAATCTTCGTGTTGAGTTGCTTGGAGGCATTTTACTGTAGATTTGTGATATTTTCGTGAAACCGCTTTTTTTGGGGAATTTTATTCGCTACTTCCAGAGGTGAGTTTCAGGTCGAGTACGAAAATAATGCCAGCCACGAGTTCCACCGCTCATTTTTCTCGGAGGTTTATTATCCCATGACACTACGGCCACACTAATTAGCCGCAGCTACAACAAGAAAAAAAATTATTTCCTGACATTTTTTGTAGAATTTTAAATCAGTGACCGGAAATTACTGGCACTGAAAGGAAGGGATTGCATCATGAGGTTAAAGACTCGTTAAAAACCCTCACCGTGAAAGGAACAAGTGGATACTTGTCCAGGATCATGTGGAAGTGCAGGGGAGGACCGAGGACCTGCAAAAAAAGGCGCCCATCAAATGCAACAAAATTTCCAAAAAAAACCCCAAAAAAGTTAAAGATTTACGGTGGAATGTAAGAAGCAGAATTTTGCATTAATTTAAATAAAAATGGAGCTTGTAAGGAGGACAAAATTCGTTGATATTACCGCTGCGGTTGCAAATGTCCACTGATTTTTAGTGATTTCTGTTTTGAAACACGCTCCGAATCCGCTCTACACTTGCGACTGCGGTAATTAGGAGTAGGGGTCAGGAACAATAACTTCAGAATTAAATTTATTACCTGGCAAAAACATAGTCATCGTCGGTGTATTTAGTGTTTTGCACAGAGGAAAAAGAAAAAGCATCTACCAGGTAATAAATCTCATTATCTGACCGCAAATTTGACCTTGAAAGCTTTTCTTCATCACCAGAAGATTACGAGGGACCGCATTTGCTTTGAGGTGTTACGTTTTAGAAAAAGAACACGATTTAGTTCCGGAAAATGAGTCTCCCGGTGCGAAACCGCAGCATTTAGTGGAACTAATTGACTTCATGGACACATGGTTTTGCCAAAGAAAATGTTTGGTCAATTTGCGGGCATAGTTTATTGAGACTAAAAGGTGTGAACTAAGTGGCTTAAGATTATCTTAAATCGAAAATTTATTTATTCACCCACTGCGGTTATGTCAGAAAACAAAAATTGCTGTAAATTAAAAAAAATCCACTTTTTATAATAATTAATATTGGGGAAATAAAATTGAATGAAATTCGTTATAAATGAACGTCACTCTTCGCGATTGGAAAAGTAAAAAAGTGCCAGTTTGTTGTACATTTTGTACGCTTAGCTAAAGAAATCTTAAAATTTTTCGCTGCAACCGAACTCTATCAGCATGGAAGAAGTGGATGCACACATAACTGCTGTGTAAAGCAAATTAAAGATTAGAATATTGACGAAACAATACCCATGGCAATTAAAAATCAAAATTATACCATTCATGTTACGTAACTGGTCCAAAGTATCGACACTATGACGTTGTTACTCCACACGAAAAAGCCTCTCACTATAACTGCGTGCAATGATCTTACAATTCATTAACCTGCTTTACAATTCACATATATATATATGTAAATCATGGATAATTCACAATAAAATAAAATATATGATTCACAATAGTGCTTAGTGCGACTAGGTCTTCTCGGATGCCTTATGCGGATGCCTAATACTACCCAAGAAAATTTGATCTACCAGTAGGGTCTTCCATTGTGATAAACGCGGTCTTTATATACTTGTTAAAACGTTCGACGAGGACATTGGACTAGGGGCGTTATGTAGTTTTTCGAATTCTATGGGTGCCTAGGATTTTTGAGTATTCTGGACTGTTATGATAGTTTCAAGTACGCGATATTTAGCTATCCCAGTGTATTTAAGCTTGGATGACGGTTTCGGAACTCAAGTTCTTTAAAAGGAAGAAAAGAAAAACCAATCTTTAATTGTTATAGTTATGTCCCATAATTGAGGAAGAGGACTAACAAGATCCATGTGAATATATTTATGTGTGTTTTAGAATTAGACTTACAAGACTTGAGTTTGGCATAGACAACGATAATAGTGAGATTAGTTCAAGAGTGGAACAAAATGAAATGGCAACAAAAATTAAACTCAGCGTAATAAAATTTTGCTTACTTATAGTTTTCAATCATTCCATTTTGTTTCTTTTTTACACTTCTACGTTTATTTCGAATAATTCGTGCCCTTCAATTTTCTTCAGGGAGTCTATGAAGAAATAATGCACGAAAGAGTAATGCATGAATTTCCAGAGGTAGGAAAATGGGTCTAATATTAGGCAGTGTCAATATTTTTTTTCTAATTTTTCATGTGCAAGGGATGATGCACTTAACGTAATAGTCCTGCTAATGTCACCATGCAGAGAGATTTCTCACTGTTACATAAATCCTACCTCACCAATTTCTGATCTGTAACGTTTGTCACATCAAACATTTCTTTTAACCTTATGCACAATGCAATCATTTAGTTTTTCCCCCCAACTATTATAGTTACTGACAGTATTTCCTTCAGACTTGCAGTCACCGGCAAAATGATTGCAGCAAGTTAAAAATAAATTATTCAATTCATTGAAAAAATTGCTATTTTCACACCCCTTTGAAAACAAATGAACTCGAAAAATAAAATCAGCCATCTGCTCAGCCCCACCTCCAGATGATAGCCACCCGTCTGTTTCTAATTAAAATCGCAATTAGACGCAATCAGATAAGACCGCAACAAACAACCGATGTTGAATGGAATTAAATTGCATCGCCTGATGTCTAGTATTTGTCCAGAGACTCGACTTCCTAGGGCTGGTTAGGTTATGGCAAATTAATCATTCTGGCAGAGCTCACCTGACGCCCCAAACAAAAACAATTTCAAATTCTGCCCTAAAATAATGTCTTATACATATATATATATATATAAAGCGACAGAGGGAACCCCGAATTTTGGAAATTTATGATAGCCGCGGCGGCTGAACGTTCCCAGCGGAGCAGATGTTACTCCCAGGACAATTGTGCGTCTATGCGAAAAAATCGATAATGATGGAAGACTCATAAGAGCGTAACGAGATCAAATTGAGCCGATAGTTTAGAGCACAGCACAAAAAACGGAAAATTAGATAATCGCGTTTAAATTGCCTGAAAACGCAAGCGAAGTAAAAAGCAAAAGCGTCTGCCGGAGCTGGAGCTGGAGCTGGAGTTGGAACATAGGTAGCCTCTGTGCTGGCAGTTGGAGGTTGGAGGTTGGAGGTTTTGTTTGTCTACTGGGCGTCATGAATGCTATCATCCTACAGCGACGCTATTTGTTCCAGCATCGGGCGAGTACGATAATTGCATAATCGCTGCCTTTTCATTTTTTGTGCAATTTTTCTGTGATTACTGACTGCAGCCAACCAAGCAGTCAATGGGTATCTCTGCGCGGTGCTCACCTTCAGCACCATAGCAGACCGCCACATAATCATTATGCAATACACGAGCGGATGACGCAAGGTGTCTAGCATTGATCTGTTGCGCCGATGCACTTGATCCAAAAATCACAAGCATAGCATAGTTTAGCTTGGTGAATTTTGTCAATCAATAGCAGTGCACTCAGCAAGCCTCAGCGTTGTT
The DNA here is from genome assembly GCA_006980735.1 of Dasypogon diadema. Lineage (NCBI taxonomy): Eukaryota > Metazoa > Arthropoda > Insecta > Diptera > Asilidae > Dasypogon > Dasypogon diadema. Next base: position 105,781 of record QYTT01089669.1, on the reverse strand, counting down.
TCACTGTGGAGCCGCTTCAAAAAAAAACCGCCACACTTCCACGTATTTCGAGGTGCATTCAGGTTGTCGATTGCTCTGTACTCGCTCGCTTCATAGGCTTCGCAGCCGTGTGACTTTCAATTGAAACTCAACAAATAGCAGCGACGAGACGACGAGATCTATTGCGGAAAGTCAGAGGAAGGCCTTGATAATGGCCACGGTGCTCGTGTGCCGGAATGAAAACGAAAGAATGCTTCACAAGCTGATGGAGATTTCGTAATTCTCCATTCATCGATTTAGAGCTGGCTCACAATAATAGCAGCAACGTGTCGTTTTACCTGTTATAATTTGTGGGGCGTTTTGCTTCCATTTCCTACTGTACAAAAAATTGTTAGATGTCAATGGCGTTTGAGCAGGAAATTTGAAATTTTCACGTTTTGAAGATGTTTTTTTTTGTAGTGTTATAAAATCGGAGCATGGAAGGAAGGAAACCGGTTTCTATAGATTGAACATTCCCATTTCCAGGTTTTATATAGATATTCAGTATGTAGGGCTCACTATATTATAGAACAAAATATACTGTTGCATCCAACTTTCTGGACTCCATTTCAGCAATACTTCTTAATTTTTTTCATCCTTCACCTTTTAGACATTGGATTTGAAAATTATTGATTATTCGTCGAAACATGAAGGGTTTGAGTGCGAATGAGGCTGATTCTTCTGGCTGTATTTTGGAACCTTATGATATGAATGAGTTATTTCACTTCTTTACAGCCAACGTAGAGTATCCCAGATAATGTAAAACAGAACAAAATATTCTTAAGTAAAATCAATAATTTTGCTTTTAGGTGTATTAATGATGACGTGGTATTCATAACCATTAATACAATTAAATCCTCTGCTATCGGTCCTGACGAACTATCACGTTTTGTTAAAATTATAGCTCCCTTTTTAACTTACCTGACATTCAACAGAATTCTAACCACATATTCTTTTCCAATGGAAGGAAGCGATCGTTATTTTAGTCCCTAAATCCTGCCAGCCATCTCAACAGAGAGATTACCGACCCATCAGAATCCTCTACTTGTTTTCTAAAGTTTTAGACAAGCTCATGTGCGCACAAATAATGCAATACCTGTTTTAACATTTGTACAGAGCTATTTGGCAAATCGTAGTCAACGGGTTAAAGTGGATTGTCAACTTTCATTTTGATTAGTGCTATGCCGCGGCATGCCTCAAGGTTCTATACCCGGCCTTCTCTTATTTTCCACGTTTATTAATGATCCTCTTGAAGTTCATGTTAACATCAATATCCATATGTATGTTGATGGTGTGCAGATATATCTTA